>CM059188.1:94171731-94478865 GCA_030323885.1 Branchipolynoe longqiensis | reverse complement strand
CCCCCCCCCCCCCCAACACAGGAAGCGCCCTACCCACTCGGCCAACAGTCATGTTGATTGCACACTGATGCAACGGAGGTTGCTATAGTTACACTCACTAGGGTAGCGGAGATCACAAGGTAGCAAGAATTAGTACCTTGGTTACAGTCATTGTGTCACAGCCTCTAATTAGATTTCATTAGGAGCAGGGAGGTGTACCACCATGTCACTTTATTGGCATAGCTTCCCACTGGTCCCTCTGCCTACTGTGCTTCGGGCCAGCCACTGGCACCTCACGCTCAGGCGGGCATGTCAGTTTTCTAAACATAGATGCATCCCATTGTTCTACATCGCCAACGTTGTACACCCTCCTCATAGGTGTGACACATTTCAAGTAAATAAGTCTAAGTGTTGATAATCCATTTTTAATGATTGCAATGATTGGCGTCATACCCAGAGCAATACATCTTGTATCAATCTGGACCAGTCCAACATCGCGTTTTTGTATTTTGCAATAGATGTGTTCAAATACATTCATAATAGTTTTTACTGATCAAAATGGCTAAAATTTGAAAGTTAGTTAATAAACCCTTTGCCACCCATAAATGAGCAATACATCTTGTATCAATCTGGACCAGTCCAACATCGCGTTTTTGTATTTTGCAATAGATGTGTTCAAATACATTCATAATAGTTTTTACTGATCAAAATGGCTAAAATTTGAAAGTTAGTTAATAAACCCTTTGCCACCCATAAATGGAGTTGGAATCCTATGCCCTCCCTCCCGCCCTCCCTCCACATATCGATACTCTAGAATGTATATCGAAGTCAGCTTTGTGGTGTTCAAAGTTCCTGATGCGGCAGACCCCATATTACTCAATAAATACTTTAATCACCATCGCAGATTCTAACAGAAGAGATTATAATGAAAGTGGAATTCAGACTGGTTGGTTGGTTGGTTGGTTGGTTGGTTGGTTGTTAGAGCTTTACGTCCTGGCAACATCTAAGGTCATATCAGAGCGGGTATTGACTTGTGACAGTGCACACTAATGGCGTCTTTAATTACAGTGCTGTCCCACTGGGAAATCAGGCTGCTGGCACCATGATTCGATATCCTACGTAGTCACATTATCCTGACACTGAGTCCTTGCCCTATCCTATTAATGCTGAGCGCCAGGCTAGGAAGCGACAAGTATCAATTTTAAAGTCATTGGTTTGACTCAACGCGGAATCGAACTCCCAACCTTCCGCATGCGAGGCCCACGCTGTACCGATTCGGCCACCGCGACTGGTGAAATTCAGACTGGAACTAGTGGCCAGTCCTATACAGGGCACATACTAACATGCCATTGAGTAACTAACCCACTTAGTTACTCGCACATCACTGTCTCTATGTGTGACAGGGCTGCTAAGTAACCCGATAGACAAAGTGTTGGAAAGCTGGGTTATGGATGTTTCTACATGATTTCCCAATCTAACAAGCTAAATATATTGCTCAGATACTTAACTATCATAACCCACTACTTTTGAAGTCATGTAAGTTAATATACTTTAAAACGTCGCGTCAAGGGCATCCAGTAGCCACCAAGATAGTAGCCACCATCTTGGTGGTTTCTTTTGCATGCTCTGAGCTCGTCTACTGTACGCCAAAATAGATAAAGACAGTGCTGGAACAAGGACCTCCACAGCTTGTTTATAGTTGATTCATACGATTTAAACTGGGTTGGTTTTCAGGGATGACTGTTGTATCTATAAGTATAACTAACCCAGTCTTCTGTTGTCGCGCTATTATGTTGGTTATTACTTGTTAAATACCAGCAAGCTCAGACTCCGGTGTCCATTCGACACAGCTAAAGCAGCGAGAGTGCTCCGACCAGAGATTAGGTCACTGCTGAGTTCATATCCATTGGTTCTTCAAGAAGGAATGATTGTTTTGTTTGTTTGTTGTTTTACGTCCTAGCAACATCTAAGGTCATATCAGGACGAATACCGATTTGTGACCGTGTGCACTCATGGTGCCGCCAGCACCGTGACCTGATATCCCACTCAAGTCACATTATCCTGACACTGAGCTAAAGTGCTAAACTAGTCCTTGCCCTATCCCATTAATGCTGTGATGTGGGGTGTGACACTGCCTAGCGCCAGGCTAGGAAGCAACAAGTATCAATTTTATCAGTCATTGGTTTGACTTGACTGGGAACCGAACTCCCGATATCATGCACACGAGGCCCATGCTCTATCGATTCGGCCACAGCGCCCGGTTACGTCAAGAGGCAGCTTCAACTTACACACCCGATTGTTTGTTTGTTGTTTTACGTCCTAGCAACATCTATGGTCATATCAGGACCAGGCTTACACACCAGAAGTTGGGGTTGGTGCTCCTCCCAGCCCCATCCTTCACTATAGGCACACTAGTGCCTATAGTGAAGGATGGGGCTGGGAGGAGCAGTGAGTGACAATGAGTAACAGTGACAGTGAGAGTGGGCGACAGTGACAGTGAGCGACAGTGACAGTGAGCGACAGTGACAGTGAGTGACAGTGAGCGACAGTGAGAGTGGGCGACAGTGAACGTGGGTGACAGTGAGAGTGGAATTCAGACTGGTTGGTTGAGAGTGGCAACCAACCAGTGAGAGTTGGTTGCCACTCTCACTGATTGAAACAGTGAGAGTGGCAATCAACTTTTAAAGTCAACCCGACAATGGCTGTCAGTGAGTGACAGTGAGAGTAGGCGACAGTGAGAGTGGGCGACAGTGAGAGTGGGCGACAGTGAGAGTGGGTGACAGTGAGAGGGTGACAGTGAGAGTTACTTTAGTTTGAAGTAACTGATTTTAAATGGCTAACTTTTGAGATATTTGAAGTGCAAACATGCAACTTTAATTTTGGAATTCACGCCAAAACTCTGACACCATAGGCTTCTACACTAACAGGTTCTATTAAATTGCCTCAGTATTCCTGTCTGTGTGGTGACAAATGTTTAATAAGTGCACCAGTACCTAAGTTAGAGATGTGTAATCAAAACTAGATCATTGTTTTGGTTTTGAAAATTTGATGTTTTTATCGGACTCTGCAGCTTTAAGAATATTGTAGCAGTAGTAGTCTGCACTGACCTCTCAGGCAATGAGCCACATAGACAGGGAACCTAGGTAGTGTAATGGTTAGCACGCTAGCCCCAGAATAGCAAGTTGTAGGTCATTGGTTTGACTCAACCTGGAATTGAACTCCCCACCTTCCGCACGGGAGGCTTGCGCTCTAGCGATTCCGTTATAATCTACCGTACTTTAATTTGAAGTAACTTATTAAACAAATTAAATCTGGCAAGCACGTCAAAACTCTGTCACCATAGGCTTCTGCAGTAACAAGTTCTATTAAATTGGCTCGGTATTCCGTTCTATTTGGTGAAAAATGTTTAATATCCGCACCAGTATTTAAGTTACATATGTAGAATCAAATCTAGATCCCCGTTTTTGTTTGAAAACATACATAAGTGTCCATTTGGTTACATACACAAGTGGCTGGTCCCTGGCATGGCAACGAAATGCTGGTTCCTCTCACTCAGCGAACAACAGGGTGCTATGAACTGCTGGTGATTGGGAGCCCTGCCGCCAGCAGGCACTCACAGCCTGTTGTAAAGGTGCTGCAAGTTGAAGCGCGTCACCCTGAGCGCCGTTAACGCCGCGTGGTGGCGCTGTTTTACTGTGAAGGCCACAGGCTTCTCATTAAAGCCGCATAGTCCGATGATGGTTGGTTGGTTGTTGGAGTTTTACGTCCTGGCAACAACTAAGGACATATCAGGACGGGTACCGACTTGTGACAGTGCACACTCGTGGCGACTTTATAGTGTTGCCCCACTGGGACACCAGGCCGCCGCATCAAATTTTCAAAAACCAAAAAGCTTACCTAGATTTGATCCTACTTACCCAACTTAGCTACTGGTGCACTCATAGTCCGATGGTTTTGAGGTTTTTTTGTCATTTTCTGAGATAAATATTATTAGGTTGATATATTAGTCATTTTTAGTTTGAAGTAACTTATTTTAAATGGCTAATTTTGAGATATTTGAAGTGCAAACATACCAAATTAATTTTGGTAAGCATGCCACAATTTTGACACCATAGGCTTCAGCAGTAATAGGTTCTATTAACTTGACTCGGTATTCCGTACTAGGCCTATGTGACAAGAAATGCTTAATAAATGCATCGGTTCTAACCGTCACTAAGTTAGATATGTAGAACTAAATCTAGGTAATCGCTTTGGTTTTGACAATTTTATACTTTTATCGGTCTATGCAGCTTTAAACATTTGTTGTTGCAAAGACGAGAATACTAAGCCAATTTAATTGTTACCTGTTACTGCTGGAGCCGATGTATAAGAATTTCGACATGTTTGCCAAAATTAATTTGCCATGTTTTCATTTCAAATATCTCCAAAGTTGGGATAAATATATTATTAACCTATGTTACTTTAGTTTGAAGAAACTTATTTTAAATGGCTAACTTTGGAGATATTTCAGTGCAAGCATGCAACATTAATTTTGGCAAGCACGTCATTAAAGGCATCATAGACTGCAATAGTAAAAGGTTCCATTTTATTGACTTAGTATTCCCTTCTATTCTATGCAGCAACAAATGCTTAATAAGTGCACCAGTATCAAGTTGGATATGTAGATTCAAATCTAGATAATTGTTTTGGGTTGGAAACATGGCACCAACATTAACATCCAATAACCTTTTTTTCGCCAGAACCCCCCCCCCCCCCCCCGTCCATCATTCAAGCCGCTATCAACGCCACAGGCAGAACTAGAAGAAATGAAACCTTTCCCACCCAGTTCCCATTAGCGGTAGTAGCTGGCGAGCTCACCAGGGGGCGGATCTGTATTAAGCGCCTCTCAGGATGTAGTCGGGCAATTACGCTGGGACCCAGCAGAGGAAATGGCAATATGTGCACCAGGTGGAGTTAAAGATGAAAATGTGTGTGTAGGTGTTGGTGTAGGTGTGGGAGCTGTGTGAAATGAAATGCCAAAGCAAGGGACCGTGGTGACCAGAGGGACACAGTTGATTATACACGTGTCTACACTATGGGCGCTCTTATCAACCAATATAGGTGTAGTAGTCCGCACTGACCTCTCACGCAAGCAGCCAATAAACAGGTAGGCTGCGTGGATAGGGTGATTGCATCGGGGAACCTTGCTAGATGTATGTGGTTAAATGTGGCTAACACTCAGCTAAATTCAAACTAAGCTCAATCTATCCCACACCCTATCAGGTTTCGATTTCAATATCAGCCAATAACGACTTAATATCGCTCACATCATAGTATTCCGCCTTCAACATGAGCAATAGCCATCCCACCACTTCCCTTGGGCTAGCAGAAAGTCACAGTGTAAAGCAACGTGGGCCTAATATTAGGTACCGGCAGCGCCCATTAAAAGTCCAGGAATGGTGCTTTTTTTCCATCAATATTCACATGCTTGTAACTATTTCTGTATGTATATGATTTAGATTAAATTACATAACCTAGAATTTCAACATATGTTCTATCCGATGGTGTTGTTGGATTGAATATATAGTAAGTTTGTATTTAAGTAAACGCCAGTTGTATGATGAGTGTATTTAGTGAGTATTCCTTCATTACCGATGTAAATGAAAACGACTGTGAAAACAGTGTATCTTTAATCGGCCCGCGCTTCCTTGCACTACCTCGTAGAAAGTCATGGATGGTACCAGAAGAACCGCAATGACCTCAGCTTTCTAACCATATAATGGTTTGCCCTAAGTCAAAAATGTCAAATTCTGCAATTTAAATAATTTCGAAAGTTTAAAGCCCATCTACTGAATTAAAAGATATTTTAAACCTAATAAGATTTGATATGGATAGATAGACAATTTGATTCCCTTTCCAATAATACCAATCTTAGCATAGTGCTAGTTAGTGCAAGGAGCCACAGACAGAATATTGACACCAACCTGTTTGGGTCTTTGCTGACCACAGTAGTTTTACAATGGTGACACGCATGTAGAAACATGTATATGACATTGATGTCTATTGAGATATATCAGAGAATATATAATCAAATATTGGGCCAAATTTGGGGAAGATCCAACCATTGCTCTAGCCACAGTGAATATTTAAAGATTTATTTAAATCAATATTTTTGGTTTCAGACACTTAATTTGTATTTGCATCAAAATGCAGCTTTTGATATGATTAGCTAAATTATTGTCATAGCTAATATGCAATAGTTCCATATGCTATGTCTGCAAAATTTGAAGAAGATCCACCTATTGGATGAGCCAGGGTGAGTGTTCAAAGCTTGATGAACAAATCTTTATTTATTATACTTTTCTTTTGTAAGCGCAATCAAAATGCACTTTTTGTATTTCTAGACAGAATATTAATATGATAATGTGTATTACCTCCAGATGATGTGCACTGTCAATTTATAGGAAGTTTAACCAATTGGTTAAGCTACAATGAACATTTAAAGATTCATTAAATTGATGCATTTGGTTTTCGGACAATTTGTCTTTATATGTTCAATCAAAATTCAATATTTTCCATACTTTTGGATGCAATATTGATATCAATAATATCTATTAGTCTCAGTGAATGGTTATTATAATACTGTGCCAAATATGAGGAAGATTCAAACGATTGTTTTGCTGCAATGAGCTTTCAAAGATTGAAATATTGAAAAGATTTCACTTACAGATGCTGTTTACATTCAAACAATTACACTTTTTGACATTTTAGGATGCAAATAGCTTTTGATTCTCTGCAGATAGAGGTCTGAAAAAAGATAGGGTGTTACACTTACACTGTTATGAATAGGTGAACTATGTAGCATTTATTCAGTCTTGTAGCAGTTTGCCAAGAAAATATCATGCTTTGAAAATGGCTATTTGGCCAAATCAGAATGATTTTTTTGGTTATGAATTGCACTTTTTGACATTGTATTATTAATTATCTGCTTTATTAATTGATTTAGCAATTGACAATATAAATTCCTTTATATATGTACAATGGAAATTGGTTAGCAGAAAGCCCCTCACATCCTTCCACTTTTTATTATATTTGGTCAAAGTTCCCCCTTTAATTCAAAATTAATACATTTTTATATATTTAATCTTAAATTATTATATCCAGAACAATACTATGTATAGCCCAACTAGATTTGGGTTTCTAATTTCAACGTCTACAGGAAGGAATAAAAATATTGGATCATATGCATATTTTAAAATTTCACTGCCGGTGTGGCGGTCTCCGATGCCACAAGGCTGATATGCCAATCACCCGAGCCACTTTTTGGCGCATGCGCACATCCTGCAGACTCGGGTCGAATAATCGAATACGGTTCTCCGCGTAATTATTTATTTTAATAACAAATATACGTACAGCAAAATAGGATTTGAGTTTTATGTCCTGGCACCATCTAAGGTCATATTAGGACGTGTACCGATTTGTAACTGCGCGCACTCATGACGACTCCACTCGCGGTGTTCGATTTGAAATTCTGACGACTCGGATGACCCGAGTCGCCCGGGTCGTGTTAATCGATTACGGCCTTTGAGTTTTGACGCATGCGCAGACGACGCTGTTGGATTCTGACGCATGCGCAGAAGCGACATTTGGCATATCAGCCTTGTGGCATCGGAGACCGCCACACCGGTACCAACTAATATGTGCCACATATTGAAATCTGGCACTGTGGCGCCACCTAGTGTAACTACGCAACATCAAGGCAGCTGGTGATTTCATGAAGTGATCGCCACGTCCACTAGCGGCAAATGCCAGAACTCTGCGAGTCGCACCCAGGGGGAGTAATCGATTAATCAACTTTTTGTTGTTGTTGTTGTAAATATTTTTATTCATCTGAATACATATTTTGTCAGCGCCGAGGCACTGGTCTTCCAGCCTTTGGAGCTATCACATTTGATTTGTACATAGTGGAAGTGGAATGTGTTGCATTGTGTGCAGCACAACCCATTCTGAACATAAAAAGAAAGTGAGGGAGCAACCTATGTTGTATAGTGTACAGCATAGGTACTCAACAAAGTGCAAGGTATATGCATCAAGATAGAGTGTGCAGTAATGTATACTAGTGGTTAAATCATATGCTGTGTTTGTATATCAGTTAGATTTGGTTTTATTAATAGTTAGTCTTTTAATAGTGACATGTTGTGCATGCATAGTGGTTTATACTGCGTGCAATGCTGGTTGAAGATGTAATTATTCAGTGGTGGTAGTGCATCTTGAATGTTATTATGTTATTGAGTTATAATAGTTGTTTGTCAGAATGTGGAAAGGGGGGAGGGGAGGGGTCTAGGAGCAGGGGGGCAGACAGGCAGGGAGAGAGCAGGCATGAGAGAGGGCGAAATCAATGGGTCGTTCAGTAGGTCACATTATATATTTGCAGTGCCAGGTTTTGGGCCTGAATAACCAGGTGAGCTCTGTATGCATTTTTAAAGGCAAGTATCGAACCCGCTTCTCTGGTTTTGGTTCGGAGTTTATTCCAACTGACACTTCCTTTGTAAATCGGAGCTCCAATTAACTTATTTTTATTAGGGTTGGGCACCCAGAGTAGGGTTGATGTCCCCCTTCTCGTTACCCTGGCTGTGCGATCTATGTATTTGTTATCACTTGCACGTTTATACATCAGCGTCATTAGGTGTAGGTTCCAACATACATCCAGAGTGTCCAGCCCTGCTCTGCTATGCATTTCAACCACACTTAGTATCTTGCCTCGGAACACTGTTCTGAGAGCTCTGTTTTGCGTTCTTTGTAACTTGGTCTCTTGCTGCTTCGTTAGTAATCCATAGATGATATCATTGTAGTCTATAATTGGTAATATTGTTGACTTGTACAGCTGTAGTGCAGTATTCTCACTTACATAGGTCCTTATTTTTCTGAATGTGTTCATTTTTAGTGCCAGTGTTTGGTTGATACGCGGCGAGGAATGAGTCCCCCCCCCCCTCTCATGGCGCTTATTCCATTGCGTAACCTCCCCCGCCTTATAACCCTGCCCTCCAGCTGCCTCCAGCCACTCTCTCTACGACCCCCACCACACGCTCTCCTGCCTCAAGCCATTTTCTTTCTTTGGCTATATCCCTGAGGCACGCTACCTCCCGGGCCGACGCACATCACCGCCAGCCTCCTTCCCGGCCGACGCATATCTTCCCAGCCGACGCGCACCATCAGCACCGCGGCCACACTACCGCCCTACATTGCCGTGATGCCTTCAATTGCTCGGGGACGAGGCCATGGGAGGGGCCCGGAGGCCCTCCGACCAGCCCAGCCCCCTCCTCGGGCGCCTCATCCCCGGCGCGCTTGTGCTTAGGAGCAGCGGCCGACCGGGCTCGCTCCATGGAGTCGACCATGGACGCCACGGTTCGGTCGGTGGAATGGCTCACGTCGCTCATCGACGCGATGACCGTATTCACCCGCGCGACGGCCCACCACCCCCATCCAGTGGCCTACACCTTGCCGGCAGCGTCAGCTTAGTCATCTGGGGCCTGCGCCGCCCTTCCGCCTGCGCCTCAACCAGCCCTCCCGGGGGCGATCCACCCGCAGTACCAGCGCTTCGCGAGGCACTGCATGCCAGGGCCGCCTCCAGCCGCCCCCTCGACGCTCACCACCCCTCCGATGCCCATCCGCGGTGCCGTGCTAAACACAGCCACCTCCGCGGCCCACGCCATGAGGGAGATCCTGGAGTCGGCCGAGGCGCACCACACCGGGAGGCGCAAAGGTATTTCCCCTCACTATATATTCACGCACGACCTCATAGAGAGAGGGACAGAGGGGAAGGCGGTTAAGAAGGGGGAGGCCACCAACGACGAGTCCAGCCTCGCCCACCGGATGCTGGAGGCCCACCCGTCCTTCCCCTCCCACTCGGTTCCGGGCCTCACACACCATACCCTGGCGGTCTTGAGAGATAACCTCGTCTATCCATGGCCTACTGTCCATCAGTACTCTGAGACCGCCTTCACATGGATAGCGGACGGCAGGCTGCCCCATGGATGGCAGGACCCCATTGCCATAAACGTGGTGAGGATGGAGGCCCTCACCGCCCCTGCTACTACTGGCGCCTGCCTCCCGGAACTCCGACTCGACGCAACCCAGGACCCAGCCGCAGTCGTCCCCGGCCGACATGCGCACCCCCTACACGCGGGAGGCGCACGTGCCCCCTGCCCAGCCTGGTACCACGATCCGGCCTCCTGTGAGCATGCGGCACACCTCGAGGCGGGCGCCAGGCAATGCCACGTGTGCGCCTACTGCGGCGCATACTCACGGCCCATAGCGAGCGGTGTGCATCACTAAACGGACCCGTGAGCGCGCAAGTGCGGCCGCCCCCATGGTGGATTGTTGATCTGCCGCGGTCCCCCTCCTGGCCTGGAGGGGCGTTGCCGGCCCGGCTCTGCCGCCGCCCCCCCCACACCCCCCACACCCCCCGGGGCCCTCCGCCTCACATCATGCTGCCCTGCACACTGCCCACTGGGGCTGTGACGCGACCTGCCCCACACCGCCGCCCGCCACCCATGAACACGCCCACGGTCTCACCACAGTCACCCCTGTCATCTCCGCCGACCGGGAGGCTGCCCCCCACCGGCCGGAAGACGCTCGCCTGCGCCATCTGCGGCGACCTACATGGCGGCCCGCCCGCTTACACACATCTGGTGTTGCGCAACCAGTTTGGCGGCGTGAAGCCGCTCCCACAGTGACGTCACACCCCAGACCACCCACCAGCAGCCCTGCCACCCCAGCCCGGTCATCTCCAGCCCCCTTGCTGATGGAGTCATGCCTCACACCCGCCGCCACCCTCAGGACCACCCCCCTGGTGACGTCACACCTCAGATCCGTCGCCCGCCTACCCCCGAACCGGAAGTCACCCGCCCGCCGGTAGTCCACCGCCCGCCTCCGCCTCTCCCGCCCTCGCCACGCACGCCAACACCCGGCGACACCGCCTGCCTTCACCACCTCCCCCTCGACTCCCCCCCCCCCACTTCCTCCCCCCAACTAGCCCCGCCACTTTGGTGCCCATTTTCCCCACCCCGAGCATGGAGAAGCGAATTTGATTATTCAACCCGGGTCTGTAGGATGTGGGCATGCGCCAAAAAGTGGCTCGGGTGACCCGACTTGATTAATCCATTACATCCTTTATGGGTAATTTCCCATCTCAGCCAGTCCTCGGGGTCGGGGAATCCCTTGGATGTTTGAGACTGGATACGATTGCTGCTTACCTGCTCTTGGCTGTTCATGAGCGACTGGAGGTAGTTGATTATCGTAGTCCTGAAATCCTTCACCCGCTGCTTCTCGAACCGAGCCAGCTCGACTCGAATGTTCTTTGAGATGGTCTCGAAACTCTCCTGACCCTTGTCCATCTTGTTTGACCACTGCAAAGAGATGCGAAGAGATGTTCACCTCATCAGTAATACTACACACTGGTGTGTGCTGGCATGCGCGTGTGGCTATATAAACACAACTGGGGTAGTAGTCTACTAGTATCTTGACTCTTCTCACCTCTGTGATCTCTGCAGCGGCAGCAGGCATCTTGTCCACCTTGCGGGCCAGCTCCAACTTGGCCTTGGCCTCCCGCTTCTTCACAAGCATTTGCTCAGCCTCCTTCCAGTTCTTGAAGATTTTGACGCGTTCTTGGAACACGTCCTGCAATGAATAATGAAATAGGCAGAGATGATCTCTGTAGGCCATTTTCTGAAACTGGTCACCAAAGTGAAAATCTTGCAAATAATAGCAGAAGTGATGTTCATATGAAGGGTTACATGTTGTGCATACGTCAGAGTTGAAAAAAAAAGCCATTTCGCTTTTTGATTTTGATCTTGTACAAATTGATATCACCGTTAATATCACTTGTGTAACATGAAAATCAAACATACATCCAAATCATTTTAACATACACCACAAATTCAAATAAGTTTTTTATTAGAGTTAAGCAAACAAGCAAAAGTAGAAAAAATGCTTGGGTAAATGCAGTGTCCATGTGTAAATCTTCACATTACAAAATAAAATCAAGCAAGAATACATGCTCTTGGTTATAAATACATGCAGCATTGCTGACATACATAACACACAGAGCCAACAATAATTATTTGACTTGCTACCAAAAAAAAGAAAAATTATCACCATCATAATGTGGAAAGCAAATACGTGGTGCCCAGTTTCAGAGAATGCCCCATATATATTGTTTATTACCACATTTGTGATTTGAATGTCTGGATTTCACTGCATAAATAATCTATTCTTAAATTAGGTATCTAATTACTATGCACAATGGGAAGTGAACCTTCCCCCCCCCCCTCCCCCAACAACAAAAACCTGAGAAATTATTCAGTCTTCTCAGCTAATTCTTTGAGTGTGGCAGGATAGTAAAACCGTCACTCCACCCCATTAATAATAATAAAAATAATTTTAAAAAAGAAAGAAAATTGGAGTTGGGATGAGGAAATTCACACTTGCCTAAATGACCAATGTGAGCACCAAAAAAAAGAGAAATCGGGTGGTGGGGGGAGCAGGAATCGGTTTGTTTGTTTCTTGTTTTATGTCCTAGCAACATTTAAGTTCATATCAGGACGGGTACCGACTTGTGACAGTGTGCATTCATGGTGACTTTATAGTGCTGCCCAGCTGGGAAACCAGGCCACCAGCACCATAACCTGACATCCCACTCAGTGTTATCCTGACACTGAGCCAACCAGTCCTTGCCCTATCCTAATAATGCCGAGCGCCAGGCTAGGAAATGACAAGTATAACTTTTTAAGTAATTGGTTTGACTCGACCAGGATTCGAACCCACAAACTCATGGGTTCGGTTCTCCCGATCTCCTAAAACAGGAGGCGGACGCTCTACTCATTTGGCCACCCCATCTGGTCAGCAGGAATCGGAAAATTATCATCTCTACTTATGTATGGGTACGATGTAGGGGACAAACAGCCCACCTCCCTTCTCTCACCCCCCTCACAACGACTGGTGCAAACAGGAAAATAACCACACCAGCACCTCACAATGAATAATCCATCAAACTTAGTTTTAGGAATCGTGCACCAAAACCTGGTATTATATCACAATCGTCCAACAACAAATTAACCCACAAAAAAACCCACAAAGAGATAAATAATGGTTGCCTTACCTTGACGGACGCGATGATGGCGATGTAGTCCTTGATGAGTTCTGAGAAGACGAAGAAGTCACTGTCGGCCTGATCCAGGTGGAGCTGGTCAATCTTCTCTTCCACCTCTGCGAGTTGGCTGAGTGCCCGCGACAGCGCAGTGTGTTCCTCCGCATTTCCCAGCATGGCCGCAGACTTGGCGAATGTGCCCGTGTTCGTTGCCAACTCTGTCAAGCAAGTTCATAGAGAAGATGGGAACACACAAAGACAAATTGTTCAATATTGCGCTTGCTGCTTATTACTAGGCTCTGTTAACCAAGTTCACAGAACACATAACACATAGCGATAACACATGAAGACACATTGTTAAATTTGGTATTTGCAGTCAAGTCTCTTAAGCAAGTTCACAAAGATGCCATCTTAATGTAATATGGAAAAGCTCAAACAAAAATTGTGCTATGAATAAACCAGCCAAATAAGCCAAGATAATTAATTTATCACCACACAATGAAGAAACAAAAACTCAGAAAAAAGGTTTTGACTTGTGTTAAATCTCATAATATTGCTAGGCATTGGTTATTTTGCATAAAATAAAATATCCTCACACAATAAATGTATATGAAAATAAATGTAAGAGGGCTGGCTTTACCTTTACGGTGCGCCACAAGGGCCTCAATACTGGAGTGGAGTTTGCGCAACTGAACGTCCAGAGCCTCAATCTGCTGCTGTTTGTCTTCAAACCACTGTGGAGCAAACAGACGAGACAGGCGGGTCACAACACTGCAATAGGGAACCGCCCAGTGACGTCACACAAACTGAACTGAACTAGTCACTCTAGGGTTCAACTCGGATTAGAATGGCTGGCAGGACCTGGAGGGGAAAAAATGAAATAAACCACCTCAAAACAGCCCTGAATTAAATTACCATAAAAATACTTCAACTCAAAGAAAAAGACTTGAGAAAAAATAAAATACAAAATAAACAGAAAGCTCATACATTAAATTTAAAGGATCTGTCCAGCAATTTTGTTGTAGAACGTTCTGTTTACACATGCATTGCCACGTATCTGTTCTCTTAAAGTTGCATAGTCCGATGGTTTTGAGTTGATCATTTTATAAGATATTAAGTTGATCACTGTAATATACCTTACTTTAATTTCCAGTAACTTTTCTTGAACTAACTTAGGAGATATTTGAAGTGTAAAGATGTGAATTTAATTTCGGCATGCTTGTTAAAACTGACCACCATAGGCTGCAACGATAACAGGTTCTATTAAATTGACTTAGTATGCCCTTCTGTGTAGCACCACATATTTAATAAATGCACCAATCTATAAGTAGGATCAAATCTAGATAAGTGTTTTGCTTTTGAAGATTTCTGATTTTGTTCATACTATGCAACTTTAAGTGAAGACTGCTAAGAGTTTTTGACCACTTCGGTTCGCATGGTACTGTCACACATCAGGTTCATATAGCACCATCGACTTAAAAAAACAACTTTTCTTTTCGGGTACATTAGTTGATTAAGCAGGGGGAATTTCAATCGTGGACAATTGCCATCATCATCCCACTGTTCCTTGCCTTATCCTAGTAATGCCGAAGGTAGTTCGGGTTCATAGAGCCTTGCCCTCATTCCATCAAACATCACAAGAGCTACATAGGGAACCACCCTACTGCCTACTGCATTGTGAGGTCACTGCAAATTGATGAAACTCCACATTGTCCGTGTAAAGTCTCACCCTTTTACAAGATTAGAATAAGGATCACAATTTGGTGTGATGTAGTTTGTCAGTAAACTCACTGTTGGGTTGTTAGGAGCATACAAAGTAAAGTAAAGCTTGTTTTATTTAATGACGCCTCGAGAGCACATTCATTTTTATCATTGGCTATTGGATGCCAATCATATGGTCACTCTGACATATTTCTTTGGAGGAAACCTACTGTCACCAGATAGGCTACCCTAAAGCAGCAAGGGGTCTTTTATATGCACTTCATCAAAGTCTTTGATGAACCAGTTGTGGATCACTGGTTGTAGGAGCATACTCACGACCAGTGAAGGACACACTCAGGACTATAAAAAAGAACCCATGGCAACAGCCTTGACACTTCACTTTCCACCTTCAAATCCAACTTGTGCCGCATCTGATGTACATGGACACACAGAACTAGCTTGCTATTCATCCGTATATTAGTTCCATGTCTTCAGTATATATATATACAAATAGCTATGTGTTTACAGATAGCTATTTACTAACAGTATACTGATTAATGGCTATAAAAACAAAAGTACATCAACCCCAACAGAGGTAGGTTTATTATGCCTCACATGGTATATTAATCATTTATACTAAGACTCAAAGATACACTTCGCAGCCGTATATGTATTTGAGACTGTCTCAAAAGGTGATACGTAAAATGGGACAAAACTTTGTCCATTGTAATGATCAACATATGCATTTTCTCAGGATAAACTGAATTGTTTTCTACATGGTGTTTCATAACCCCAATAGAATAGGTATTGATTTGAAGCAAATGTCCTTGTGTTTTCAGTGTAACCGTTTCTGTGCTGTTTTGTGTCATGGACTAAAAAAAAATTAGTTATCACCTTTTGAGACAGGCTCATTTATACCGCAAGCCGCATATGTATTTATACCGCAAGCCATATATGTATTTTTACCGCAAGCCGTTTATATGTATTTATACCACAATAAATATATAATATCGAGCACATAATTAACTAAATACGGGAAATTCTTACATTGATGACTATCAAAACTGCACTAAGAGAAGGCTAAAATTGAATTAATAAACGTATGAATTGCTTCATAAAAATACAAATTATTTAAAAAGAAAACTTAGGTCAAGCCTACCACAACGGATCTACGCGATTTCCCCACTAACAAAATGTGAATAATTGAAACTAGAAATGAAGGGGCAACGAAAAGACGACATATCAAGGTGTTGAAACATGTTTTTAACTTACAGGTAGCCAATGCTCAGACTTAACATATTACATGCAATACTTGAGTGAAGCTATCTCACTGAAAGGAGATCATCGCTAACAGCCTAGATAAAAAGGTCACGAATCTAAACAAAAACCACCAAATAAAATGTACAAGTACAGACATGCCGCTTGTGGGAACCTAAGCACAGAGATTGGGCTCCACCCAGATTCCCTTAGTGGCTGTGTCTTGATTTAAATAGGCGGGTCCAAGTTAACGACATGCTGTTAGAGGATGACACATTACCGACACTATTTGTGTGCCGCTGGTGTAAAGGTGTAATCCTGACCCCGGGTTAGTCAGCCGGTAATATGATGCCGGAATAATGCTGCCTCCCCGTATATGGCCCCCTACGAATTTCTGGCATCACACAAACCTGTCTTCTGTCGTAACACGTTTTGTTCATAACTTGTAACGTTGTAATTGTGGGGGCGGGGGGGCGGGGAGGGGGGAGGGGGGAGGGCGGGAGGGAGGGAGGGAGGGAGGGAGGGAGGGAGGGAGGGAGGGAGGGAGGGAGGGAGGGAGGGAGGGGAGGGAGGGAGGGAGGGAAGGAGGGAGGGAGGGAGGGAGGGAGGGAGGGGAGGGAGGGGGGGACGGGGTGAGGAGGAGGGGGGAGGAGGGGGAGGAGGAAGGAGGAGGAAGGAGGGGGAGGAAGGAGAAGGAGGGGGAGGAGGAAGAGCAGGAGGGGGATGGGGAGGAGGGGGAGGAGGAGCAGGAGGAGGAGGAGGGGGAGGGAGGGAGGGAGGGGGGAGGGGAGGGGACGGGGTGAGGAGGAGGAGGAGGGAGGAGGAAGGAGGGGGGGGGGGGGAGGAGCAGGAGGAAGGGGAGGAGCAGGAGGAAGGGGGGGGGAGGAGCAGGAGGAAGGAGGGAGGAGCAGGAGGAGGAGGAAGAGGGGGATGAGGAAGAGGTGGAGGAGGAGGAAGGAGGAGGAGGAGGAAGAGGAGGGAGGAAGAAGAGGAGGAGGAAGGAGGAGGGGGTAGGAGGGGGGAGGGGGGGAGGAGGGGAGGAGGGAGAAGGGAGGAGGGAGAAGGGAGAAGGGAGAAGGGAGGAGGAGGGGGGAGAAGGGGAGGGGAGAAGGGAGGGGGAGCAGGAGGAGGAGGAGGAGGAGGAGGAGGAGGAGGAGGAGGAGGAGGAGGAGGAGGAGGAGGAGAAGGAGGAGGAGGAGGAGGAGGAGGAGGAGGAGGAGGAGGAGGAGGAGGAGGAGGAGGAGCAGGGAGGAGGAGGGAGGAGGAGGAGGAGGAGGAAGATTGGTTGTTGGGAGTCTCTGGTCATATCAGGATGGGTACTGACTTGTGACAGTGTGCACTCATGGTAACTATAGTGCTGCCCAACTGGGAAATTAGGATGCCAGCACCATGACCCGATATCCCACTCAGTCACATTATCCAGACACTGAGCTAACCAGTCATTACCCCATCCTATTAATGCCAGACGAGTATCGGCGATATTGTGATAGGCCGGATCGTAGTGTACAGGCGGTTCCGCCTGGTCTGTCTAGGAATAGGATGCAAGGCGGGGAAAAGAAACTTATATTTCACCGTTTATTTCCAGAATCTCCTCTCTGTCGGGTCACTGACCCAGATGACCCACGTCCTCAGCAACCAGTCTCACAGGGTGGTGGTGGTTGTGGTTGTGGTTGTGGTGGGGGGCATAGCCAGTCGCAGGGGAGTGGGGTCCACCCAGGGACACCTCAGGCTACCCTGCTGCCACCTGTCGCAGGTTAGTGTAGTTCCTGCCGCCACCGCAAGGTGGTGGTGGGACTCATGTACGGACTCCTAAATATGGATGGGCACTTGAGTTAAGAGTGATAGTGTCTCTTCAAACAAACACTCGATATTATATGTCCCTCATCGGATATTGTCAGTAGCAACTCACGGTGTTTTGGAAGATGTATGTATATTCGACGTGGCGCGCGATTTAAAAATGTTTTAAAAATAATACATTTTATTTTAATTTTGTTTGGGATTGGAGGGGGGTGGGGGGGTTTGCTTGTCATCCAGCGCTATCACTACAATAAATAATCCAAATGATGAACAGTTATGTTGAGAACGCAGAAAACAAAAGTGAAACAAAAAAAACAGGACAAACGTCACGTTGTACAGTGTCGGGCCATATTAAAATATAAATGGTTATATTTAAAATGCCTATATTAAAATATAAAGGCATCACTTGCGATGCCGACAAAATAAGCTGAAGATTAGCTAAGATTTGAATTAAACATAAAAGCCACTGCAACAAAACATTAACTTTAAAGTTAAAATAAAATTAGTCTAAATAACATGTTGGTGGGGACTTCTTTTGCCTTTATTTTATTTCGCCCTCTATTAAGTTATAAAAAAAATTGAAAACCTAAAGATACCGTACTATTGTTTCTAAGTATACAAGTATAATTCTAAACAAAATTGAATATCAAATACTAAAATGAGGAGTCTAGCTTAAATCACTTGCAGACTGAATGGCACAAAACACAGAACAATCATGCAGATTATATACATATAATGATATACAAACATACATGGGCCATTCTCGGAAACTGGGCACTAAAGTGTGGCATGGAAAGCGAAAACCTTCCAAATAATAGAAAACCTTCCAAATAACAGCAGGATCCATGTTCATATGAAGGTTTACATATTCTGTATATATCAGAGTTGAAAAAAAAGCTATTTCACTTCTTGATTTTGATCTTATACACATTGAGCAATACATTATCATCGCTTGTGTAACATGGAAATCAAGCACACATCCAGAACAACATTTTAACATACAAAACAAATTCAAACAAGATTTGATTGATTACAGTTAAGCAAACTAAGATTATGTCTTATAAGAAAGAAAATTGAAAAAAGGTTCTAAAAAGGTTTGGGTAAATGCATGGTATCGATATGTAAATTTTCACATTTCCACTTCAGCACAAAATCATACAAGCATACTTTTGATTCACTTTGTGGGATAGATTAAAATACATATAATATTGTGAACATACTTAACCAACAGAGGCAACAATAATTATTTTACTTACTACAAAAAATATATAAATATTCACCATTGTAACATCGAAACCAAATATGTGGTGCCCAGTTTCAGAGACTGATCCATGTAAATATATACATACATATATAAATATAAGTGAGAGTCAAACGCTTGTGCTAGTTATGCAAGCCATGCTGCCGATTTGGTTCGACTCGGGTGCCAGGAACGAGCAGAAGGAGACGGTGGGTTGGAATAGAAGACAGTAGAACACACAATATCACATACATGGGAAGCACAGTCGGCAAACTGCAATAAACATGGCCTAGTTACCTCGTAATCACTGTTCCACTGGTCATCAGTAGGCAGCAGTTGGCAAAAAACAGTGCGCATATAAAACAGCTATATGTGGAGGAGAGAAGACGACCGGTCAGAAAGCTGTCAGCCACGTCAACCAGTTGTCAGTCAGTAGTAGTGTCAGCCCGTCAGTAGTAGTGTCAGCCAGTCAGACAGTAGTGTCAGCCAGCCAGACATTAGTGTCAGCCAGCCAGTCAGTGATAGCATCAGGCAGTCAGTTGTAGTGTCAGCCAGTCATAGCGTCAGCCAGTCGCAGCATCAGCCAGTCACAGCATCAGCAAGTCACAGCATCAGCAAGTCACAGCATCAGCAAGTCACAGCATCAGCAAGTCACAGCATCAGACAGTCACAGCATCAGACAGTCAGTAGTCAGCCAGTTGGTCCTTTAGTAATGTCAGATGCACTGACATGTCAGACAACTATGGGAGATAGCAGCGACTCCATGCTCACCAATCAATACCACGCACATGCTGCTGGTAGGTACTAGCGGAACCCAAGTGACAAACATTTGCCAATTATCTCAGTTTACGTCACCTTAGCTATCAATAACGTGCTGTTATTTTGGACTGTTTGCTGAAATCTTGTCATGACATTCACACTTCTAAATACTACGGGTTCGTACGAGTTGGGCAGCTGTCAGATGGACGAGTTGGGCAGCTGTCAGATGGACGAGTTGGGCAGCTGTCAGATGGACGAGTCGGGCAGCTGTCATAGGACTCAAGCAGCTGTCAGCTGAACGAGTCAGGTAGCTGTCAGATGAACGAGTCAGGTAGCTGTCAGAGGAAATAGCAGATAGCTGTCAGAGGAACGAGGACAGATTTAGGCAGTCGGGCAGCTGCCATCGATGAGCCACTCACTCAGACAGCTGAGCAATGAGTTCAGGTTATTAGAAGTTTACAGACAAATCAAAAGTGAGTTCTCAACAAACCACGTCAATAGTAGATCCGCCAACAGTGCTCAGAGGTTCAGGGAAATTCAACTGACCTTGTCAGCAAACAAAACCTCGTCACTAGAGAGTGATTTTTTTTCACGTGCTTGCAACATTTCAAATTGGTATAACTATAAGTATCTTATTTGCAATTGACATAAAGGGTGTCATTATTTTCTTTTGTACTCCCTGATAGTCACATGACAAAATGGAAGAAGCTACAAATCTGGCAAAAGTGGTTAGCGTAAATTTAGTCCATTATCAGCTTTAGCCAACTTTACCCCACTAATGTTGATATTGTAAGCTAATATATGCCCTCAAATTGATTTGTTTGTTGTTGTTTTACGTCCTAGTAATATCTAAGATCATATCAGGACGGGTACCGACTTGTGTCAGTACGCACTCATGACGACTTTATAGTGCTGTCCCACTGGGAGACCAGGCCACAAGCACCATAACCTGGGCCGCGTTCAGGCTCCGTCTCGGAGGCGCCTCGGCGACGGGCATGACGTCACGCTAGTCTGAACGACAACAGCAGTTGGTCGCCTCGAAAATGGCCACTGCCTATGGGGGCGGCCATTTGCAATGAACAAGCTGCACTCTAATTGGTTGAAAGCACTGAATGCGGCGGCCATTTTCGAGGTGCTTTTCATCTCCAGTCTGAAAAGAGAGGCTTCTCCGAGACGTCGCCAAGACGCACTCTGAACGCAAATAGGCCAAAAAGCATCGCCGAGACGTCTCCGCAGCGCCTCCGAGACGGACCCTGAATGCGGCCCTGATATCCCACTTAGTCACATTATCCTGACACTGAGCCAACCAGTCCTTGGCCTATCCTAATAATGCAGGCTAGGAAGTGACAAGTATCAATTTTTAAGTTATTGGTTTGACCCGACCAGGGTTCGAACCCACAAACTCATGGGTTCGGAACCCCCCCGCCTCCCATCTCCCAAGACAGGAGACAGACGCTCACCTCATTCGGCCACCCCATCTGGTACCCTAAAATTTGTAGCTATAAAGTTGCCTATTACTATCGAGTACTTTAACCGACCATGAACCCAATACACCCAGTGTGAACATCACTTGAATTGGCCTAGTAACTGGGTAGGGGAGTCGTAGTGGTATTAGTCTGTGGCATAGTAACTCACACATAGGTTGGTTGTTGGAGTTTTACGTCCTGGCAACATCTAAGGTGATGTCAGGGCGGGACTCGGACATAGAATCACGCCATGTACATTTTCGGTTGCGCCCCCCCCCCCATTCCTTTTCTCGGGGAGGATATAATGACTACGCTAGGAATATCATTTAAAAGCTAGTTTCAAAATAATTATCAGTGCTATACCTATAGTGGTTGTAAGAAGGGCATACACTACAAAACTTAAAACAATCCAGGGTTCAGGTTACAAGCAAGACAACTTTAAACATGTTCTGTGATATAACTTGGGGTAAACTAACACAATTCTAATAATAGCAACCTCAACCCCCCCCTCCCCCACAACAAATATATATATAAACACACACATCTTTTCCCTATATATGTATGCTGTAGAATCAGGCTTTACAGATACTATATAAGACATCTTTTATCAACTATCAATTTAATATTGCCCGCGAATTCAATAGTGCATGTCTATAAATAATTACATAAGATCAGAATTCTGCTTTGGCTTTGCTTCTCATGTCCATCCTTCAAAGTGGTTCCAATGCTCTCCAGAGCTCCAGCTTTCATAGCCTAACGGCACACGACGTTACTTAATTCACAGGACATCTATCTAACGAGTTCTTCACCAATCATTCCCAGATTAAATTAGATATATGAATTCATCCTAACAATACGGCTATTTCAAATATCACAGTATACATACACTTTCTCTGTTGCTCTTCACCCGTGAGGGTTGACAGTAAAAATTTAATTAAATTTATAAAAGAAAATCTGTTGCCATTTTGGCACCAGCGGCGTGGTCACGTGACCGCAACGACCACCCGAGTGGAGTGACTGGTGCTGCTACAAATGTTAAAGCGGACAGATTTGGCCCCAATGACTGAGTCGCATTCAGGGCAGTGGAGCAATCTAACACACAAGGTAGGAAGGAGCACACGCGACATAGCCAGAGGTAAAGTAGATAAGAGTATGAATAGGAGATCTCCCCAATACACAACTGTAAATAGGGAAACATAGTGTGTCCAAAGGGGGGAAGGGTGAACAGACAGTAAGAGTGCTACATAGCTTCACATGTGAAAGGTTGAGTCAAACCAATGGCTTATCAAATTTATACTTTTCGCTACCTCACCTGGTGCTTCGGCATTAATAGGTCATGATAAGGACTGGTCTGCTCAGTATCAGGATAATGTGACTGAGTGGGATATCGGACAATCGTGCCAGTGGCCTGGTCTCCCAGAAGGGAAGTACTATAAAGTCATTGTGAGTGCACACTATCACAAGTATGTGCCCGTCCTGATACGACCATAACTGTCGCTAGGATGCAGACCAGACACTATAAATCACGGTACTGATTCAAACATCATAATTCGAGCGCATAACAGCCTGAGAAATGGAAAGGCGTCACAGCATTTGCAGTATACGTGCAATAAACAACCACAGTATCAGCAGGGTTCATGCACCTATCAGCCAAGCACATTTAAGGCCTTTTTAATACCATTTTTCATACAATTTTAAGACCTATTTTCACCAGTACACTATGGTCCGTAATCTATAGCGTCAACTTTGAAACATTTCAGCTCCACTGCATTTGTGCTTTGTAAAAATAGCTGGTAAAACATCTTGAAAAAATATAGCAACCAAATCCAATTTAAGACCTTTTTAAGACCTCGCACGGAAAAGTTAGCATATTTAAGACTTTTCAAGGCCTTGAAAATTGACTAATCAATTTAAGACTTTTTAAGACTTAAGGATCCGCAGGAACCCTGATTAGACGTAGTGAATGCGTTGTTACTAACAACGACATTATATCCCAGAAAGCGACCATTTCTGTTATCTATTAGCAATGTGCAACATTATCTTTCAAGTACTAGGGGAATACGCAAGTGCCTACAGGCTTAAAATCCACTCATTGTACTTAATGCTGGAGGGCTGTGGATTAGTGCAACAAACTCATGAATATAAAAAATATATATAAAAAGAAATTTTAATATATTTTTTTAATCGCGCCACCCTTTCAAGTCTGACTTTTTTTTAGTCCTTTGTAATTTATATCAATATTATAAACACCAGAGACGGAGTCTACTGCCATTTGTCTAGTCACATTGAACTAGACCAAGCATTAAAATCTCAATACAAATGAAAGCTCTACGAATATAGATATGGCTGGTACATGTAATGGAATTCAGTAATGTTTTAAAAAGTGATATTCTGTAATTTTTCTAGTCAGATATTTTAGATCTCGAAGGAAAACGTTGGATAAACTAAATTCTTGCATAGGTTTATTTGAGGCTTATCAAGTTGTAATAGTTATGAAGCCATCAGGAATAGAGGTAATGCCCCAGCATTTAAGCAAAGTGATGCAGATTTAAACCATGTCAGCCAACACTACCGGTAACAGGGTATCCAGTGTAGCAGTTCCAAGGCTGGGGAAAAAGCTGCCCGGGCCCACCCCCTTCCCATGTTCTGACGAAATGTTTTTCAAGCTACTCTGGTTTCATTATCCTGCCTATAGCTTTAATTATTTCCCTTTTCCAGGATCCTCTTGTCACACTGTGTGCGCATTTCAGCGAGTGGTAAATAGATAGTGGAGGGAACATAGGTGTATAAAATTACCCGATACAGTATAACCCCATTAAACCAAACTTGAAGGCACCCTAGAAATTTGTTTGGATTAACCGATCATTGGTTTAACCGAGCTTTGACTTTGACTTGGCATTGGCAAAAACAGGGGTGCATTATGAATGCACAGTGTATGTGGACAGTATTATTATTGTTTTTTTTATGTATATACAGTTTAACCCCATTAAACTAACCTCGGTTAAATCAAACGATCGGTTAATCCAAACTTTTTTCAGCGACCTGGCAAAATACTACCATTTATCATATAACAAGTCTCAGATGACCTTAAAACCAGATGAAAGTTTGGTTTAACTGTACCGGAAGTGCCCTGGGGCCGACAATTTTGTTTGGATTAACCGACTTTGGTTTAACCAACTTTTTTATATGATAAATGGTAGTATGTTGCCGGGCCGCCGAAAAAAGTTTGGATTAACCGATCGTTTGGTTTAACCAAGCTTGGTTTAACGGGGTTGTACTGTATTGTGACACTCCCTCTACGATTAGTGTATACTGGCGCCAAGCACCAGATACACACAAGAACGCGTTAAAACGATTAAGTTTATTTGTTGGGGTTTTACACCCTGGGAAAAAAACCATTAAGTGTTCAGTCAAATGTTTTTAACTTCAAAATACAGTCAACCTCCACCTCCATAGATCGACCACTCCCCTATATCAATCGCTATATTTGGGTCCCAAACGATCGCCCATACAATACCATTGTAACGATTTTTTTAAACCTCCCTAAACCAACCACCTCCCTAAAGTGGACCATTTAAAGTTCGCCCCATGGCCGGTCGATTTAGATAGGTAGGGTACAAATTTGCCCTTTTCCACTTATAGATTGAACGATGATTTTTAACGCCGTGTCAGCAGTAAAGGTCATATCCATGGCTAAAAATGAGCAGAATTTATTGCCACTTCATATCAGCAGTTACAAAACAGCGTTTGTTGGAATAGACGAGGAAGTGCCATTTCGTGTTTTAACGGTAATCATTTAAAAATTGAATACCATATTTACCACACCCATATTTCAGTACAAAATATTTATTAGATATGTGTGGAATGTTAAAGCACTTCCCTAAGTTCCATCAATGTATTAACTGTAAAACACTTTGAAAGCTTTTTCTAACAAAACCATATCTGACTATAACAGATTTTATTGTTTAAATGAAAAATGTAATGCAGGTGGTCCTCACCAGTCATTTTAACTGTTTAACTGACTTTTAACAAATTAATTAAAAGACAAACCATGAGTGATTAGTTTTTTTATTAGTAGGTAATTCAGAGATTAAAACGCGCTAATAAACTTATTAAGGATCTACAAATAGGGGGGGGGGGGTTTACTGTGGTGCAGTTAGAAACGTGGACTAAACAGGACGACAAATGTACCCAGATTACTCAGACATTACGCAACATTGCTAAAAAGAAAACCACAGCTAACCTGATATTCAAATCATAGCGGCGCGCTAGATAGTTGAGATCCCCCCGCTTATAATTTGATTTTGCCATGGACAACACTTAGACGCATTTGAAAATATACCCCAAGGTTATCAACAGCGCTACTTTCGCATCCACGATGGAATGTCATGCTGTTTGTTGCAGTTTCACATCCTGGCAGCATCTTGTTCATGCTCTGTAAAATTACCAGAGATGAGAGTCGAGCACAGCAAGGAAAAGTCGTAGAAATCTGACTTCCGGTATATTTGACACATCTAAGCATAAACCGGGCGCGGTGGCCGAATCGGTAGAGCACAGGCCTCGCGTGCGGAAGATCGGGAGTTCGCTTCCCGGTCGAGTCAAACCAATGACTTAAAAATTGATACTTGTCGCTTCCTAGCCTGGTTCTCGGCATTATTAGGATAGGGCAAGGACTGGTTAGCTCAGTGTCAGATTAATGTGAATGAGTGGGATATCGGGTCATGGTGCCGGCAGCCTGATTTCACAGTGGGGCAGCATTATAAAATCGCCATGAGTGCGTACTGCCACAAGTCAGTACCCGTCCTGATGACCTTAGATGTTGCTAGGATGTAAAACAAACAAACATTAAGCATACGAGGGGAAATGACCCATATGACCCAAGAAAGAAAAAAAAACGCCACAGAATTCTAGTTAAAACGGGAAAATTCTCATCTGTGAATTACTGAAATAGCCTGAGGTTTTAGTACACCATCGGGAGCATGTCGTAACTTATCCTTAGTAAAAGCGAGTAGTCGGGGGGGGGGGGGCTGAAAGCAGTGGTGTAAGTGTAGGTAAATAAGCCAAGGCATGTCAATAAATTACTAATGCGCGCCCTTCCTTCTTTTAAGCAGTCCAACTTCGTTCTTTCAACTAAATAGCATAGCGACAGGACCCTATATATACATACATATAACATCTTCTAATAAATAAAAAATTCTTATATATATATATACGCACATATATTTTGTGATGGATGTATTTATGCTGCACATAACAGTTAAGTCTAATGACTTGTTTTTGCCGCTAGACAGTAATAGTCTTGTTACTCCGATTCTTTTTATCACTTTCAGTTGTTGTGTAGCTAACTACTGCATGCATTCTTTCTCTGTTTGTAAGCACTCTCCCACATCTCCCAAACCTCTGAGTTTGTTCATTCTACAATTGGATAATTGTCTGGTTACCAATAGTTAATTTCTCTGAATGGCATCACCTTGCTGTGTTAGTGGTCATTAGGTTTTGATTTTAAGTTTAAAGTTGACCTTTTGTATGTATCATACCTAGCATCTCATCTATATGCTCTAAAAACTTGCTTGAATTATCCGTGTATTTTCTATTTATTTATTTATCTATCTTTCTTTTTCTTTTTTAATTCATATATATATACATAAATATATATCTGTTTAATTAATTAATTAAAAAGATTCTTGTTATGGGGGAACAAAAATTATCAAAGTCTTCCCCGAGGGACAGAGAGACAGCCATGCTCGGATACAAAACCGGGGGACAGTGGCGGACGAACTATTTTCTACTGAGGACGGACACACACAGAGTGATGCGAGACGACACGAGTCCATACAGCCTACACTAGAACCTAGCATACTCAAGGGGGTCCCAAATACCTTCGAGCCAAGGAAACATAAATGAGAAGGCGCTGCAGAGTTACAACACTGACAGCAATGGCGGAGTGTTTATACATCAGTGTACTAGGCGATGCGGCCCTAGAGTTGGCGGCCAAACGCAGAGAGGATCAGATCAGTTCGTGCTGCTCTGTTCAATAGTTTAAGAGTTTAATACAACACTGAAGTTTGTTTGCTGATCATTGATTTGAACTTCAGCAAACAAAACTTGACATCAAAATTCCTGCTTTCTAAAGGAATGTAGTCCTTTCACCCAGAGAGGGAGAAGTGTATAGAAGGAGAACGACGTTATAAAAGATGTAAGTTAAATTAGGGAATTATATATATATATATATATAAATATAATATATAAAAATTGATATATACATAAATATATACATAAATATATATTTATATATATATACTGACATTAACACACTGATAGCAAGTCCATATGGAGGGGAAAGCAACAATCATAACGCTTAAAGCGTCATCCTATTTCAAATGTACACGCTATAGAAATGGACTGAAATAACATTCACTAAACCAACTTAATTTATAAAAGTAAAAATAACATCCATAATCAAACGCCATTGGAAAATTTCGCTGTCTGAGCCGAAAAGCTGTTTGAAAGATAAGATGTTCACAAAGTACAGTCCACTTCTAAAGACATTTACATTATTCTTCTAAACTTATTCTTCTATAATTGTCCCAAAACGGGCACCCTCCAAATGAACACCACCCCTCCTTACCTGGTCGGTTTCGTCCATCTTGAAGGTCATCTTGCCGAGGCTGTCCCCGACCCGGGAGAAGAGGCGCTTCACGCCGGCCCCGGAGAGCGCAGAGGTGCTGGTCGACTTGGGGAGGTCGCCTTCCTTCTCCAGGAAGTCCCGGAAGTCCTGGTCGTTCCGCAGCACCGGGTGCTTAGCAGTGCGGTTCACAAACCTGGAAGGGCACACACGACACTGTCTCCTTATACAGGGATGGGCAGGGGAGGGGAGTGGATGGGGAGTTTCCCACGCCACTAGGGGAGGGGAGGGGAGGGGAGGGGAGGGGGAGGGGAGGGGAGGGGAGGGGAGGGGAGGGGAGGGGAGGGGAGGGGGGGAGGGGAGGGGAGGGGGGAGGGGAGGGGGAGGGGAGGGGGGGGGAGGGGAGGGGGGGAGGGGAGGGGGAGGGAAAGGGCCGGGGAGGGGAGGGGGGGAGGTGGGGAGGGTGAGGGGGAGGGTGAGGGGGGAGGGGGAGGGGGAAGGGAAATCAAGCAAAAATGCGGAAATCAAGCCAAGATTATCACACTGACGGCAAATTTAGGCTAAAACGCGGATTTCCTACTCATAGGATTAGCCCTGTCAGGGAATCGCGGGAAAATGTAGGAAGTCAGGTGTCAACTATCCTTGGTATGACTATATCATCGCTCATACCTAAAACTTTCTTGTTTGGGTTATGTTCTCGCAACAACTAAGGTCATATAAGAACGGGATTCAAACTAACCAGTTATTGCCATATAGGCCTACATCCTACTTCCATGACATTTTGTTAGCATTTTTTGTTGTCTGTTTGTTGTAAATATAGTTTATTCATTGAATAAAGTCGTGGCACTGGTCTTCCAGCCATGTGACAATACAGTTATTTACAATATATGTATATGTAGTCTGATATTGTCATCAGCAGCTAGCTTGTCATTAATCAGTAAAGATTTGTTTCAATCGCGGAGATCTTTCATCTCTGGTTCTAGAGACCCTGTTTTATCTGCTATGCAGTCCACACACTCCATACCGTTCTAGCGCATGCCGCCTCTTCTCGACGAAATCCTGCGAACCCGCCTCCTCCTTCGATACCTTGATCTTTGTCATACCTGGAGTGTAAGGACAATGTACCAAACTATTAAAGCTGCAGTCTGATGAAAGCATAACATTACTTACCTAGATTTTATTAAAAGAAAATCTCGATAGGTAACTACATGTACATATTCACGTTATACTGGTGCACTTATTAAGCATTTGCAGTTGCATCGAAGGGTTAGTTGGCTGTTGGGGTTTTACGTCCTGGCAACATCTAAAGTCATATCAGGACAGGTACAGATTTGTGACAGTGCACATTCATGGCGATTTTATAGTGCTGCCTCACTGGGAGACCAGGCCACCAGCACCATGACCTGACATCCCACTCAGTCACATTATCCTGACACTGAGCCAACCAGTCCTTTTCCTATCCTGATAATGCCAAGCGCCTGGCTAGGAAGTGAGATGTATAAATTTGTAAGCCATTGGTTTGACTCGACCATGCATAGAAGGGAATAATAAATCAATTTAAGAGAACCGGTGTGTCAAAATTCTGATGTGCACAACAAGTAGAGGGGCGTGGGCATAGTGACTGATCGAGGGCGTACTTTACCACTAGTGGTGGGAGACACTGACCTAGGATGCACTTCACTAGTAGAGGGGCAGGGATGAATAACTGACCCAGGACACACTTTACCACTAGTGGAGGCAGACACTGACCCAGGACACACATTACCACTAGTGGAGGGGACACTGATCCAGGATGCACCTTACCACTAGTGGTGGGGAACACTGACCCAGGACACACTTTACCACGAGTGGAAGGAGACACTGACCCAGGACACACTTTACCACTAGTGGAGTTGGACACTGACCCAGGACACGCATTACCACTAGTGGAGGGGGACACTGACCCAGGACACATGTTACCACTAGTGGAGGGGACACTGACCCAGGACACACGTTACCACTAGTGGAGGGGGACACTAACCCAGGACACATTACCACTAGCGGGGGTGGACACTGGCCCAGGACACACTTCACCACTAGTGGAGGGGGACACTAACCCAGGACACGCATTACCACTAGTGGAGGGGGACACTGACCCAGGACACATTACCACTAGTGGGGGTGGACACTAACCCAGGACACACTTCACCACTAGTGGAGGGGGACACTGACCCAGGACACAGAGACCACTAGAGGGGGTGGACACTGACCCAGGACACATGTTACCACTAGTGGAGGAGGACACATTACCACTAGTGGGGGTGGACACTGACCCAGGACACACGTCACCACTAGTGGAGAGGGGACACTAACCCAGGACACATTACCACTAGTGGGGGTGGACACTAACCCAGGATACATTACGACTAGTGGAGGGGGACACTGACCCAGGACACACTTCACCACTAGTGGAGGGGGACACTGACCTAGGACGCTCTTCTCTGGAGGTGGCGGGATGATGCGGCCGTCCATCAGATAGTGCTCCACCAACTTCTCGTGCAGACCCAGGAAGTCGCTGAATCGCCGGTACACGCCTACACTCGGCTTCTTGAAGTTTGGCAACGAGGTCTGCACAGAAACACAAACATGTAACTCACACAGTGGTGAGAATAGGGCGTGAGGGGGTTAAAAACCTAAAGATGCATTCAATGTCTTCTCAGCCAATCTTCAGTGATGATTGAAGTGTCTAATACCCGGCACCAGTCCCAACCTGATTTTTCTCTTGACCGACATGTTTCACAAACATAAAACACACAATAACGGAAAATTTACTAAAAGATTGAAAGATACTGAGCTAACCAGTCAATGCCCTATCCTAGTAATTCCGAGGTAGCGACAGGTGTCAATTATATATGTCATTGGTTGGAACTCCGGACGTGCAGCCACCGCTTCCAGTCAGTGTGTGATAGGTTGTTGATTGGTTGTTGGCGTTATACGTCCTGGAAACATCTAAGGTCATATCAGGAAGGGTACCGACTTGTGACAGGGTGCACCCATGGCGACTTTATAGTGCTGCACCACTGGGAGATTATCCTGACACTGAGCCAACCAGTCCTTGCCATATCCTAATAAAGCCAAGCACCTGACTAGGAAGCGACAAGCATACAATTTTACGTCATTGGTTTGACTCGACCGGGGTTCGAACCGACCGGTTCGAAACCCACGATCTACAAAAGTGAGTGATGGAGTGATAAAGTGGGTAACAGAGTGAGTGATTGCTCACCTTTGTGTTAACCTTGTACGCCATGTAGGCACCCATGCCGTCGCCAACCTTCTTGGGTTCCGTTATGGAGATCTCCATCGGGAAGGTGTCCACATCCTCGTCCTCGTCATTCTGAAACAGTGACAAGAACCCAACTCTAGAAACCAACAAAGCACATGAGTAATCATAGCATGCATTTTGTTTAGTTAGGATTACTGCAGTGTTTTACAACGCTTCTTATAGAAGGTTATAGTACTACTCCCTATAGGTGTGTCATATAGGAGTTTAGAAAATATTATATACAACTATCAGAGCAAGATGTGAACACATGTGTGGGCCATCCAGAGGCATTCTAAACATCGGGAAACAGAGAACTCTCTGACAAGTAATCCCTGGGTATGAGGATTTTACCTGTGAGAGGGAGAGGGAAGAAGGAAGAGGAGTGGAAAAACAAGGGGAGAGGGGGGAGTGGGGGTCGAGGGGAGAGTGGGGGTCGAGGGGAGACTGGGGGACGAGGGGGAGAGTGGGGGACGAGGGGAGAGTGGGGGACGAGGGGAGAGTGGGGGACGAGGGGAGGACGAGGGGAGAGTAGGGAACGAGGGGAGAGTGGGAACGAGGGGAGAGTGAGAGTCGAGGGAGAGTGAGAGTCGAGGGGAGTGGGGACGAGGGGAGAGTGGGGTCGAGGGGAGAGTGGGGGTCGAGGGGAGAGTGGGGGTCGAGGGAGAGTGGGGGTCGAGGGGAGAGTGGGGGACGAGGGGAGAGTGGGGACGAGGGGAGAGTGGGGGACGAGGGAGAGTGGGGACGAGGGGAGAGTGGGGACGAGGGGAGAGTGGGGGACGAGGGGAGAGTGGGGGACGAGGGGAGAGTGGGGGACGAGGGAGAGTGGGGTCGAGGGGAGAGTGGGGGTCGAGGGGAGAGTGGGGGGACGAGGGGAGAGTGGGGGGGACGAGGGGAGAGTGGGGGACGAGGGGAGAGTGGGGGGTCGAGGGGAGAGGTCGAGGGGAGAGTGGGGGACGAGGGGAGAGTGGGGGACGAGGGGAGAGTGGGGGACGAGGGGAGAGGGGGGACGAGGGGAGAGGGGGAGGGACGAGGGGAGAGCAGGGGGGGGGGGGAGCAGAGGGGAGAGAGGCAGGCCAACCACCCTATCCAGTCCCGATGCGGTGTGCACACTGACCTCTGTGATTTCCGAGTTGAATTCGACCTGTTGAGGCTTGGGTGTGGTTTGTTGTGGCGGCTGTGGCTTCGTAGAGGCCGCCATCATTGTGGTCGATTCGCTCACCCCGACACTGGCCACAGCCAGAGGCTCCGACTTGGGCACATCGTGCTTCTCCTCTGGGCTGTCCAGTGGCACCTCAGAATTCACATCTGGAAGAGTTCAAGGAACACCGAGCCATGCAAGGGTTGGTTGTTGGAGTTTTACGTCCGGGCAACATCTAAGGTCATATCAGAATGGGTACCGACTTGTGACAGTGCGTACTCATGGCGACTTTATAGTGTTGCCCCACTGGGAAATCAGAGTAGGCTGTATAGTCAGCTGCTACTTGGGTCGTTCTCTGAAGCTGAGTACCATATATTTGGTGTCCATGTTATGGACATAATTAATTCTTTCCTTTTCTTAATTGATTCGAACTCCTGGGTTCGAACCCTGGCCGAGTCAAGTCAATGACTTAACAATTGATACGAAAGTTGAATTGCTGCTAGCCCAACGCATTTTTAACAGTTTGAATCTTTTTCGTAACGGACGGGGACGATCACCAATTTTTATTTATTTTTATTTGGCCTTAAGTATGTTAGCAATACTTGTATGTACTTAAGCTATCCCAAAAAATGCATTAAAAGTATGTTTATAGGATTTTGTGCTAATGTGAACATTTGAAAATTTACATATCTACACATTTATAAACTTCATTCTCACCTTTGTTTAAACATTTTTCTTGTTAGACATTAATTTTGTTTGCTTAAAGTTGCATAGTCCGATGGTATTAAGTGTCATTTTCTAAGATAAATATATTAGGTTGATCATTATAACCTATCTTACTTTAGCTTGACGTTTCTTTTATTTTAAATGGGTAACTTTTAGGATGTTTTAAGTGCAATCATGCAGAATTCATTTTGGCAGGCATGCCAAAACTCTTTGACACAGGCTTCAGCAGTAATAGGTTCTATTAAATGCCCTCAGTATCCCCTTCTACGTGGCGACAAATGTTTAATAAGTTCACCAATATCTAAGTTAGATATATAGAATTAAATCGAGACAATTGTTTTGGTATTGACAAATAGATGTTTCATCGGACTATGCAGCTTTAACTGTAATCAATAAAATCTTGTTTGAATGTATTCTGTATGCTAAAATGATGTTCTGGATGAGTGTTTTATTTCCACATTACACAGGACATTTTAACATGGTCCTTAATGTGCAAAAGATCAAAATCAAAAAGTGAAATAGCTTTTTTCAACTCTGACATATCCCCAACATGTAAACCTTCATATGAATATTGGTTCTATTATTTGGAATGTTTTCTGCTGTTATTTGGAATGCTTTCACTTTTGACTGCCATGTCACCAAAGTGGTATCCAGTTTCAGAGACCGACCCACTTAGAAAATTGGTTTTTCCCCACAGACGTCACGACTATTGTTCCTTATTTTTTCTAGGCTTGTGAGGGTTTCTCAAATATCGAGTAAAACTTTAGTTGTTTCTTTTTAATTCCTAGAAATAACATTGAAGCCAACCCCAATAAAAGCTCTCGTTTTCCCTATTAATTCGAACAGTTAGATAGTACTCACATAATTTGACACAACCTTGAGTATAGCTGAGCTTACCTGCAAAAAGGTCTTCTTTTTCGCTATCATCGTCTTTTGCGTCTATTTTTGCTGGGGTCTGAAAACAAAAAGAAAAAAGCTGCATCATGTAATTAGCTTAAACTTCAAAGAAATGCCACGAAATTCAAATTTGTTGGGAGTTTTACATCATGGCAACATCTAAGGTCATATCAGGATGGATAAAGACTTTTTCCAGTGCGCACTCATGGTGACTTTATAGTGCTGCCCCAATAAGAGACCAGGCTGGTGACACCATGACCCAATTTCCCACTCAGTCACATTATCTTGACACTGAGCTAACCAGACTTAGCCCTATCCTATTAATGCAGAATGCCAGGCTAGGTAACTACAAGGCAGAATTTTGTACGTCATTGGTTTTAATTGACTGGGAATTGAACTCCCGACATTCTGCACGGGAAGTCTGCATTCTATCGATTGAGATTCTAGTAGTAGTAGAAGAGTAGATTCTCAAGGAGGGGGGGAGGGGTGAGAGAAACCTTCCTCTCTGAAGGATAACTTTAATTACCTCGAAGTCAATTGTGTTTCATAGTCTTCGATGCTTTTGAGTTTATCTTTTTTTCTTCTTAAAAAAAGAGATAAATATATTAAGTTAATCGCTATAACTTACATTAATTTGAAGTAACTTATTATAAGTGGCTAACTTTGGAGGCATTTGAAGTGAAAACATACCATATAAATTTCGGCGTCCAGATTGAAATTCCAACACAAACACTGACTTATTTTCCCCTTTGATGCAACGAAAAATACTGAACAAGTGCACCAGTATCTAAGTTGGATATGTAGGATTATATCTAGGTTAAGTGTCTTGGTTCAGAAAATGTTATGTTTTCATTGGACTATGCACTTTTAACGACCACGACAACAGGTGGCTATGACCCAATTCTCCCCACTCAAGAGTCCAAGGCAAATCCAAACACCACCTGGTGTCCAACATCAGAAGCTTGATTAGTTATCTAACAAAGACCACGTACGCAAAAAGCTTATGAACTACTAAAGAAGTTAATTATTAAAGGTTCCAATGCACGGACAAAACACCAGACCTTATTGAGCAGCCTGGATCGGTACACGCAGTAAGCATATGTAAGTATAGATAAAAGATTCACCCTGTACTTGTAGTACACGGGTGAACGACAATGTAGTGTAAATACGGGTGAAAATAGCTTTAGTATGGAACAGGAACTAGAAACTGTGGCTCCAGTATCAAATGGCTACCCATATAGGCACAGAGTTGGTGAAATGGGCGAGAATGCAAAAAGACAAGATGGCGGTGCTAGAACGCCGTTGATTTCACTTTTAAAATCTATTAAACTATATGTTTTATTACATTTTTCAACTCAAAAGTAGCGGGTAAATATGAAGATATGTATCAAGAAAATATTTTGCTTCTTAAATTAAGAATTTATTTGCTCAGTTAATTTCCCCAGCATGTCAAAATTCTTCGCCAGTTTTTCTAATGGGTTGATTTTCACCCCTGTACTGTAAGTAAGTATGCAGCAAGCTGAATATTTACTGCTCCAGTAAAGCTGCATAGTCCGATGAAAACATCAAATTGAAGAAACCAAAACAATTATCTAGATTTGATTCTACCTACCTAACTTAAGATACTGGTGAACTTATTAAACATTTGTTGCTACATACAAGGGAATACTGAGGAAATTTAATAGAATATGTTACTGCAGAAACCTTAGATAAAAAGTTCACCCCGTACTTGTAGTACAGGGGTGAAAACCAATCCATTAGAAAAACTGGCGAAGAATTTTGACATGCTGGGGAAATTAACTGAGCGAATAAATTCCCAATTTAAGAAGCAAAATATATTCTTTATTTATATACATCTTCATATTTACCCGCTACTTTTTAGTTAAAAAATATAATAAAACATAGTTTAAGACTTTAAAAGTGATATCGACAGCATTCTAACACCGCCATCTTGTCCTTTTGCATTCTCTCCCATTTCACCAACTCTGTGCCGATATGGGTAGCCATTTGATACTGTAACCAGAGTTTCTACTTCCTGTTCCATACTAAATCGTTTTTCGCCAGCTTTTATATATAGGGTTTGTGTTCACCCCTGTACTACAAGTATGGGGTGAATCTTTTATCTACAGAAACCTATGGTGTCAAGAGTTTTAGCATGCTTGCCCAAATTAATTTGGCATGTTTGCACTTCAAATATCTCAAAAGTTAGTCATTTTAAAATAAAAGTTACTTCAACCTAAAGTAAGGCGCATTGTAATAATTATGACCATAACCTTAAAATAAACTGAACATAATTGTAACTTACATAATGTATTATGCTTAGGAATCATACCATCATTTATGTACGTACTTTATTACGTGTATTGGGGTCGTGTGCATGACAGTTATAAATATGTGGACCTCAATGATGAATCAACATCACAAACATAACGAGGACAAAAGCCAAACAAGCTTATATCATCATTGATAACAATAATAATGATGATGATAATAATTGGAGGTTACAGGCAAAACACCACGACCACATAAGTGGAATGTCCCCCCCCCCCCCTCCAAACCAGCATACAACCAAATGGGACGCCGGCCACAGAAAAAAGTAATCTCCCAAACTGGAATACAATGACATGTCTCTCTCACCCCTCGAAATAAATGCACAATTGTGCGAATTTCCCCATATATATAACAAGGTAGGCCTACACTCACATAATGGCAGAGATATTTTCCTTGGTATACATGATATTCCATGATTTCATAGTCTGCCATATTGTAACTAACTCGTTGAACGCAAGACTCTCCCCAAAGACCACGTGGTCAGCCAGAGATCTCTATGCACACTGCACGGGGAGTGGGGGGGGGGGTATAATTACACCATGACCGGTGTTATTAGTGGGCAAGCATTGAAATCCTGTCATTGACCTACCGCGACAATAGGAGTGGCTAATCAACAGTTAAATTACACCATACCAAGTTGACAGATTGCTTAGATTCTGACGGATCTCCAGGTAAGCATTGCAGTGGAATTCCTACTTTGCTAAATATTTAGACACTATACACACATCTCAACGTAAATAAATATATTTCCACTCTCGATATGTCTTACAAGCATACACGTACAAGTAAAATGTGTGCATGCATACAATACAAGTTAACAATGATAGCTATAAAACAATGAATGGTCTTCTACCAGATAATAATATCCACAGTCGGTAGATATATAACATCTTTATTTAGCGCGAAATTTGTAATTTTGTCGGCGATATTAGTAATGTTTGCTATGCCGACCAACAGAGCTTCCTGGAGATGCTACTCACTGCAAGAGGTGTCCCCTCGTACATTACCGTCAGATTGTATAATCCTCCCGAGGACATTTTTTTCCGAGGGCATTAAGGGTCGCGTCCGGCGAGAGAAGCAGCTCACCAGTGTGCCCAACACCAACGCCTCGTCGCGAAGCAGAAGGTAAAACACATCAGTCACATGACGTGACGTGACGTGACGTAGCTCCCGCAACCCTGGTTTTCGCGCGAAAATCGACGCAGGAGCCACAGAATCATATCGCACACTAACTAGACAGTTGTCAATGTTCTTGGACACATGGATCTAGGAAACCCCTCATTCTACGAATCTATCGTTCCCTGACTAAGCCTGATATTTTTGGTTCGTTCACTACGCAATCAATTGAGCCTGTCATAACAGTCCCAGGTTTGAACCAGTTGCAGTCTCATGTCCTTCGGGTGGCGTCACCACCGCCTAACGGAGCTCTAATTGAATGGGGATATCTGCACCACAGCAACACCGTACACGTGGCTATTTTTAGACTGGTAAAATATACATGAAGACTTGAAGTGCAGTGCGACTACCCACAATAGAGAGGGACACGCATGCATGTGTTAATCAGATTTCAGATTATCAGCTTCAATTTCTCTTATTTCCCCGCATTAGATAATAACCAAAGTATTAATATAATAGACAGGTTCCATGTTGACCACGTGAAACAAATCACTTTATTTTACATTTTGATATGGTGACTTAAATATTGATACTTGTCACTTCCTAGTCAGTCGGAATTAATAGGATAGGGCAAGACTGGTTGGGTCAGTGTCAGCATAATGTGACTGAGTGGGATGTTAGGTCATGGTGCTAGTAGCCTGGTCTCCCAGTGGGGACAGTACAATAAAGTCACAATGAGTGTTCACTGTCACAAGTCCGTACCCATCCTGATATGACCTTAGATGTTGCCAGGATGTAAGACTCCGACCGACCGCCCACCCACCCACCCGCCCAACCAACCAGCGTGCTACACCAGATATCAATGGTTCGATATCTGACTGAATATAATCTCTTGTAAATGACACTCCCACTACTTCTTGAAGAATATCGAGTGAAGTAAGAAACCCATACGGTTGGCAAAACCCTTTTGACCCAGAATAACCTATATATAGACTATATAGCCTCATGGCCCTTTTGACCCAGAATAATCTAAATAGCCTCATGCCGATTAACTTCAATAAATGATTCTGGAATTTGTGAGGGTAACTTCACCCGAATCCCACATATGGATCAACGAGGCATATTAATTGAAGAAACTTGCGTATAGACTTGCTTTTACCAGGATGAATGACAGGATAAACATCCAATTCCAAGCATCCACTCAGAAATACTCCAACCATACGATTATACTGTGACCTCATAATCACACCATTTGAATCAGTTAATCTGACATGGTACAGAGGCTGAGCGGATCCTTAAACATCAGATCTAATTAACGCAATTTACAAACAAAGTAGGTCACACAAAGAGCTATGGAATAACTCATCTCCCTCTCCGTGTCCACTATGTGGTTGGTTAAAGTTATATATATGGGTCAGGATCATGAAAAGAGGCCAATTGATGGAAGTTGTCGGCGTCGAGCATGGATGTCGGTGTCGATCGGTATAATTATAATTTAGCATTGACAGGTGTTGGAAGGTCCTTAAATTTATACTGAATGTAAAGGTCGAGAAAATACAACAACCTGATTTGTTTCTAGGATAATTTAATATAAAACAAAGAAATGCACGAGACTTTAAGAATTGCGCCACCGCCATCTGTTAAAGTTGTCGGCATCGATCATTGGATGTCGTCGGCGTCAATCAGTATAATTATAGTTTAGCTTTGACAGAGATGTTGGAAAGTCCTTAAATTTATACTGAATGTAAAGGTCGAGAAAATACAACAACCTTATTTGTTTCTAGGATAATTTAATATGAAACAAAGAAATGCACTACACTTTTAAGAATTGCGATACCGACATCTTCACTTGACCACCGATTGGCCCGTTTTCGTGAGGCTGACTCATATACATATATATATATATATATACTATGCAAACCATAAATCCTCGTCATACAAAGATGGTTTTCAACATAAACATTTTGCTCTAGCTCTAAAATACTCAAAATCCATTCCAGGAAACTCACTACAAATACAAACCAAAAGGATAAATGTACATACTTAACGAATTATTCCTTTTCCTACTAGTATTGTAGTTAGCCGTATATACTTAAAGCATTAAAACACATGCCTCTCAATAGAAGTATGTATCATTAGGACAGTCTAGGCACCTCTAATTTAAAGCTGCATAGTCCAATGAAATATCAAATTGTCAAAACCAAACCAATTATCTAGATTTGATTTTAAATATCTAACTTAATTACTGATGCACTCATTAAGCATTTGTTTCTGTGTAGAAGGCAATACTAAGCCAATTTAACAGAACCTATTACTGCAGAAGTCTATGGTGTCAGTTTTGGCAAGCTTGCCAAAACTAATTTTTCATGTTTGCACTCAAAATATCTCAAAGGTTTACCATTTAAAATAAAAGTAACTTTGAACTAATGTAAAGTAGATACTGGTGATCGATCTAATATATATATATTTTTTTTTTTTGGTGGTAAATATGCTTATTCTGCTGAATAAGTTTTTGTCAGTGCCGAAGCACTGGTCTTCCAGCCATTTTTCAATTCAGGGTTATTTACACAAAGGTATATAGAATAAGGTGTACAATACCTGTTGAATACACAATTTGCACTATGTAACACAATGAAATTCTGAAACCCAAACGTTCCATAACAATATGGTACAGTAGTGTCATATAACTAGATCAATATTAGTCAGATCAATGTGATTATTTACATAGTATTTAGAATGTAAGCAGAAGTTATCTTCTGTATTCAGTTGGTAAACTTGAAGTAAGTTTTAATGTTCAGTTGCAGTTAGGCAAGCGGTATATAAATGTTGGTTTGTTAGGAAAATTCTAGTGTAACTCTAATGTAGTTAGTTATGTGAGTTTATGAATTATGTTGTTGGGGTTTGGTTGTTAATAATACACTGGATCAGCTGTGACCAGTGAAGCAGTGGGACCAATCCCAGTGCATTTAGGTCTTAAATTTTACATTTTTACCTGGACTGTCTCTGTCATCATATATGGTTGACTGGAGATAACAGAGGAACAGCAACAAATTAAAAAAGTGGGGGGTGGGGGGAGAAATCGAGGCTACGGGTTCGGTGGTCTGCCACTTATGGTATGGTGACGCCATGGAACATACTTTACTGCAACTATATAAGGGCCTGCCCAATCCGATGTACTCTTAGTGAGTTTTTAAATTCTAGGTAAGAGGACGCTGACCTGGTTCTGGTTGGTAGGTTGTTCCACATCATGCTGCCTTTGTAAATTGGTGCTTTAATTAGTTTGTTTGTGGAAGGCTTGGGGACTTTGAGTAGAGTGGAATCAGCCCATCTAGTATAACTTTTTGTGTTGTCTATATATATTGGGTATCTCTGGCTCTTCTGTACATAAGTGATAGGAGATGTGAATCTCTTCTAACCATTAGGTAATCTAGGTTTGCTTTGTCATGCATTTCCTGTACACTTAGTGTTTTGGCCCAATAAATTGTTCTGAACGCCCGGTTTTGGATCCTTTGCTGTTTTGGATCCTTTGCTGATTTGTGATTGCTGAGTTGCTGATTTGTGAGCAATCCTTAAATTATATCAATAGTCTATTATTGGTAGAACTGTTGATTTATATAGCAGTAGGGCAGTGTTTTCGCTTATGAAGCTCCGCATCTTCCTGATTGTAGTCATTTTTAGTGCCAATGATTGAGTTAGTCTAGCCAGCTGTTGATTCCCATTTAAGGTAGAATCAATCACTGTTCCTAAGTACTTGTATGCACTTGCCTCCTTAATTTGGTTTCCGCCAATATGCAGTGTTATGGGTTGTGCTCTTGCCTTCCTTGCTTTGGTGCCATAAATGACAAACTCAGTTTTATTGGTGTTAAGGGATAGTTTGTTTTCACTACACCACAGGTTAACCCTGGTCAGCACTGTCCGAACCTGATCAGTTGCTATTTGGAAATCTTTATTGTGTACTGTGAGTGCTGCATCATCTGCAAATAATGTGAATGTTGCATCCTCTGATACTTGGGGTAAATCATTTATAAAGATTAAAAACAGAAGGGGGCCCAGGGTTGAACCCTGCGGAACTCCAGTTTTAATAGTCCTGATGGTTAACTCAGTGTCATTAAGTTTTGTGCATTGTTTCCTATTAGTTAAGTAGTTGGCCATGAATGTACAGGTTTTCTTTCCCAGTCCTGCTTTCTGGATTTTATGCAATGGTTAATTGTATCGAAAGCTTTTTTGAAGTCGAGGTATACTGCAATTGTAAGTTCACCTTTGTCCATGTTGGTCAATAACTCATCCATAAGAGAGGCCAATGCCCTAGTTGTTGATCTGTCTTTTCTAAATCCATTTTGTTGGGTGCTTAGGTAATTGGAAGAATCTAAAAATGTTTTTATCTGATCATGTATTTATCTCAGAAAAAATACAGAAATTCAAAACCATCGGACTATGTAACTTTAATAATATACATGTATAGTCCGCGATTTCCACCAGGTGGTCCAAACATTAAAAGAATGCTATACATGTACATGTATATAATAGTTTCTGGCAAAATAAATAGACCAAGCAACAACATTTATTATCAAGTCAGGTAGTTGGTGAATTACTCCCCCCCCCCACACTTTTTTAATATATATAATTTTTTTTAGGACGACTCAGTTAATCAGCAAATAAGTCTCCCTGCCCCATGAAAAGGAAAATGTGATTTCGACTGAGTTTTGGACGATCTAACTGTCTGCTCTTTCGTCGGGGGGTGGCCGTGTCTGGTTGTTTCTCTCTCTCGAAAATATCGATAGATTTCTCCCCTGGGTGTAGATCAAATATTCACCGACACACCGAACAACAGGTCTGCGGAAGTAACTCTCTTGGGGCATGAAGATTTGGTCGGGACACACCCCCCTGGACGGGACTGGCCGGTGTTGTCCTCGCCGTTAACCAACCCAACATAAACTGTTAGTCCCCCTGGACGACGTAGACACGCATTGTGGCTTAGAAGTAGACTCATCATTATGTTTATCCGCTATTCAAGCCATATAATATTATCAGACAAATCAAGACGGTTCAACTTTAGCTTTCATTTTTAGTAAGAAGAGCCAGTATTGGCAGTAAGCAAATGGTAAACTGTACAATGTAACACTACTATCAATATGATATCACGCCACGACTAGTAGGCCGACTACTAGTACTACTATAATAATAAGTAGTAGACTAAGTACTACTCTACAGTACACCACTAGTCTAGTGATTAGTCACTTACACTAGTTACAGTACAATACAGCCTACACTAAAGTCTAAACTTTAGTGTAAAGCATGGACTGTGTTTGGACAGTCGATACCGACAGGATCTAAAAGGACAAATTAAAAACTACACATTTACATATGTTGAATATGGTGTATTGATAAGATTTTCAGAGCCATATAGTTGGAAAGACAAAACAAGTTTAGCGGTGATTCATCGAACCACAATCTCGAGGAAGCGAAATAGGGGGAGGAGACCGGGGTCCAAGCTGGCCTGACACAGTGACAGCGACAGCCAGTCAACCAAGTTCCACAGGTACAGCTATTTTATTAGCTTTGCTGCTTATTTCTTTCTAATACACTCCCCGTATATAATTCAAGCATTCCCTACCTCGGCGGCGGAAGTAAATAAATCCTCACTGTCGTTGTCTTTTTCAATAACTTCATTGTCGTCGCCGAAGAGAGGTTCTACGTCCGCCATCTTGGTGTGATCACGTGATTGATTGATCGTTGGGTCTCGGGGCGGATGGGAGCAAAGACCCTATAACTAAGACGGCTCACTCCCTATCTCTCCCATGGTAATGTACATTTTTCAGTGCCATCTTGTGGTGGGGTTGATCAGCCCGGCTGCTGGCTGGTGTTTCACATGTAAACACATACAAGGCGAGAGGGTGAGTTTAAAATAAAAAGAGAGAGATCGCCTGTCATTTGGATTTTGCGCCTACTGCCTGGTCCCCACCTCCCTTTGCCCCACCCCATACCTCCTGCCCTCCATTCCCTCTGACCCTCCCTCCTCCCTCCCTGCCCTTCCCTCACCTTACATCCCCCTCCGCCCCACCCTCCCCTGGCCTCACTGCCCTTCCCCTCCCCTTCCGCCTCCCATCCACACCCTTCCCTCTCCCTATCTCCCTCCTCATCCCCCAGCGCTCTCATACCTCCCTCCCCTCACCCTTCCTCCCCCCCCCCCCCTCCCCCATCCTCTCTACCTCTACCTCCACCCCCACCCCACACTCCCTCTCCCCCTACCCCTCCCTCTCCCCGTCCTCTCACTCGGCGCTCTCACACCACACCTCCCTCCCCCTTCCTCTCTGCCTCCCCTCCTCCCTCCCCCCCCCCCCACACTCCCTCTTCCTCCCCCGCACTCCCTCTCCACCTCCCCCTCCTCCCCTGGTGCTCTAAACACCACACCTCACGACCCCCTCCCTGATGTAAGCTGGAGGGAGGTCCCCACTGGTTGCGCGTCGCTACTCCTATAGAACTCCCACCACCACTGCTACCCCAATCCTGTCCCTCCACCTCTCCACCCCACCCACCCCCGCCACCATACACACATTCCCCCAGCATCCTTCTTCTAGGTCACTGACACATGCGCACACACATGCTGAAGCACACACACCATTATAATGCTATAAAAATTATCAAACCGCTGGCTGTTCTTGTGATTACACAGTTCAGGCTGAGTGAGCTATCTTAGTATTATAGGGTCTTTGATGGTAGTCGTGTTCCAGTTCCCATGTTTTCCGCTAGGTGCCGTCTGTGTGCCTCCACATGGAAACGAGCATAGTGGCGACCTCTGGTGAATCAAAGGCCAGGGGACCAAGCTAGGCGGATGGAGTCGCTACCTAACGGAAACCATCTGCGTTAGCCAGTCTGTAGATTTTGTCACCAGATGGCGCACGGGTTGACTCTACTGCCATCTGACGAGCAACAAAAGAAACACCATCCATCGAGAAATCATTTAGCAGCGGACAAGTCCTTCAAGTCCAACTGGCGTCATGGCTTCTCTTGTTTTGCGTCTAACCAAAAGAATCCACGCACTTCCCATTGGCCGCCATGCACGGTGGTCAAGGAGTTACTCATCAGCGTCTGGCCTACTTATAGAAGATCCCAAATATGCCTTCCTCAAGGAATTGGATCTGGAGTCGGACAATATCGGCGCGTTTTACGGTCACTGGGAGGCGACTGGGGAGGTTAGTTTCGGGCTTGTTCAGTTGTTGTGTTTATTGACCTAACTCCCACAAACTGTGGATGAGCATTGCCAACAGCAGGGTAGATAGACTAACCAAAGATTTGTTAAAGGCGTGCACAGCCTGAGCTGAGGGCGCGGCTGTAGGTGTGGCAGGAAACCCACATGCTGATTGGTCCGATTCTCGCACCGGCCTGTCACCCCCCCCCCCCCCCCCCCCCCCCCCCCCAGAAACCCCCACGCCCCGCCAGCATTGAACTTATAATATAAGTTCAATGCTGGTTGATTGAGGGTGTTTTACGTGTTTGTTGTTTTTTGTTGTTGGAGTTTTCTGTCCTGGTAACATCTAAGGTCATGTCCCGTCTTGATATGACCTTAGATGTTGCCAGGAGGTAAAACTCCAACCAATAATATTTAAGGACGTAAGGTCATTTCAGGACGGATTGTGACAATGACTAACTAATGGGGGGTTCGTAACCTTGACGGCTGCAGCTCTGCAGCAATATAGAACAGCACCAATAAATCGGTCCGTTCTTCGGAATGAAGATTTAACTTCAGGTGGGGGCGGTTGTAGAAGCATGAGCGGGGGGGGGGGGACTTACAACAATAACGCCGAGTCATTGGAGCGGTACCGGATCACCGGTCCGATTGTAGCTGTGCACTCACGTCCAGTAGCTGATGGTTCAGGAGGGAGGGACGGGAAAAGGTAGTATCTGCAGGCAAGAACAAAGTGAAAAAGGAACAGAGCCCCACCCAAGCAAACAATTCCCTTGATCAGGGGGAGAAGTAAGCCCGGGAGAACAAAAAAGAAAAGGGTAGTATAGATTAGAGAAATGAGAGTTGAGTCGAAGGGCCATGACTCCTTGCCATGTGGTGACCAGTCGGCGAGCCGGAGACATGGATGGAGTAAGAGGTAGAAAGTGAAATTCCAAACGACCCCCCCCCCCCCCCCCCTTCTGGAACTCTTTTCAGACATTATCAAGGAGGAGCGAGGCACAGCGGAGAGGAGATAGAAGAGGTGTGGACGAAGTGTGGTCTGGATAGCAAGTGTGTGACGGTGCACACTCATGGCAACTTTATTGTGCTGTCTCACTGGGAGACCAGGCCACTGACACCTTGACCCAATTTCCCACTCAGTCACATTATCCTGACACTAAGCAAACCAGTCCTTGTCCTATACTAGTAATGCTGAGCGCCAGGCTAGGAAGTGATAAGTATCAATTCTTAAGTCATTGGTTTGATTCAACCAGGAATTGAACTGCCGACCTTCTGCATAAAGAGCCTGTCTGCACTCTACCGATTCAGCCACCGCGTCCGGTAGGATGGTTTTAAGTCCTGGAAGAGTGTTAATTTTGAAATATACATATAAAGTTATTAAGATTCAAACGAACAAAATGTTAATCATAAAAAGATGGAATTAACTATTACAACAAATAATGTTAAAAAGTTAAGAAAAACATCCCACATTAAAGTTGCATTGTCCTTTGAATTTTTGCATTATTTAGACAAATATATCAGGTTGGCCAGTATAATCTACTGTTCATTAGTTTGAACTAACCTTGATGAAATTTCTTTTTTTTTTCCCCTTTTTATTTTTTTTAAATTTTTTATTTTTTTTAGCAATTTGAACTGATAGAACCCAAAATAATTTTAGCAAGCTTTCCAAAAACTCATGTAGCTATCACCCAGATTGACATCTCGCGATGGCCTAGTGATGTGTGCTAAACTATTGATGTAGGTAGCCTGGTCTCCTAGCATTATACTGATGGCGCCACTGCAACATATAAGGTCATATCAAGGAGGGTGTGTACTCATGTAAACTTTTGTTTGTTTGCACATTAGTGATTAAGTAGGGAAGTTTTCAATTGCAGACAAGTAGTCTTCCTCATTCCACTGCTCCTCACCATATCCTAGTAATGCTGAACGCCAGGCCAGGCAGCAACAAGTATACATTTTTAAGCCATTGGTTTGACTCAACCACAGTTCAAACCTGGGGGTTCAAATTCCATGATTTAACCAAATGGGAGGCAGGCGCTCTACTCATTGAGCTCATGACTTTATACTGAGAGACCAGGACTATGGCATCATGACTCAATTTTCCACTCAGACACATTTTCCTATATTTAAATTTAGTCAATTGGATAGATAGAATTAATTAAATTGGGTGTACAATGTATACATTGATTTATTATTAATGTATTTGTAAATATAAGAGAAAAGTCGATTTAAAAAGATAGCAGCCAGAACAGGATTCAAGGTATCCAGGAAGGGTGGTCCGCATTGAGTGTCTGCTTCCTGTTTTTGTAGGTCATGGTTTTTGAACCCCCAGGTTCGAACCCCTGAGCAAACCAATAACTTAAAAATGTATACTTGTTGCTACCTAGCCTTGAATTCAGTATTATTAGTATAACTATAAGGCAAAGAGTAGTAGAATGAGAAAGACCAATTGTCCGCGATGTAAAATTTCCCTGGTTAATGAACTGAAAAACAAAAGAAGAAAATGGGCACCTTCATATATATTTTCTTTTTGGTAAGTATTTATTCATCTAAATATGACATTTGTCAGCACCGGAGCAGTCTAACATTGTCCCATGCATGTTTGAAATATAGGACCAAATGTAAGCACATGGTTCAGTTTTGAAGAGAGAAAAAAAATATTCATCATATCATGCAACTTTAAAACATCCCAGACTATGATGCCACGAAACTTCCATGGGACATTCTGGAACCTGCCTTTTTTACACATGGTACTTGGAGTGAGGGCAAGATTAATGAGGTCACCTAGATTGACTTAATTGGTTAATGGTTTCTCTGAATAAATGGCTCTTTCAAAGGAAGTGTAGGAAGAGATGGGTAATAAATTCACTGATTGTTCTGTATAGGCTGACGCAAGTAATTAAATAATGCACCAATATCTAAGTTGGATATATGTAGATTCAAATGTAGGTAAGTGTTTAGGTTTTGAACAATAATCTTTCATCGGACCATGGAACTTTAAGTAACTCTCCTATAAGATCCCATGTAACTTATAAGACGAGACAGATCTGATTAACCCAACACAAATGCAAAATAATATTTTTTAAAGAATACTTGACGTGGATTTTGGGGTGTTTTTTTAAGGCAGTCAGATTACAGGAAACACCCTCCCCCCCACCCCCACCCACCCCAACCCCACTTTCTTTTGTGCCTGCCCTATATGGTCTGGGTATGATGGTTTGATAAGAGAGCAATAGTCATCGCTTAAGTTTTCCACTTCTCATGTCATTGTTAACAGATATGCGTGATAAATTTGACGAACAACGAACAAATACTTTAATATTCCAGTTATTAAAAAAAAGCTTATGTGGAAGGATAACATTTATTGGAAAAACATATCATTTCTTTCGGGGACTAGTAATATACTAATGCAAATTTCTCTGAATCTAGATATATTTATACATCATAGAAAACTTCTACAGTAAACTCTCTCTAACCGACCACCTCCACAGATCGACCACTTGTCTATATCAATCGTTTTATTTGGGTCCCAAACGATCTCGAATGATTTTTTTTGTTAACTCCCTACGCCGGCCACCTCCCTAAATGGACCATTTAAAGTCGGTTCCATGCTATGGTCGGTCGATTTAGAGAGGTTTTACTGTACTTACAAAATGTAGTTGACTAAACTTGTCTTAGCCCTCTACATATTTTAGGGATACATAGCATCCTAACCCATGCTTACCTGAAGAGATAACAGACGGGATGGCTGAATGAGTTGAGCGTCCGTCTCCCGTTTTGGTAGATCGTGAGATTCGAACCCTGGGCTAGTCAAACCAATGACTTAAAGATTGATACTAGTCGCTTCCTAGCCCGGCACTTGGCATTATTAGGATAGGGAAAGGACTGGATGGCTCAGTGTCACGATAATGTAACTGAGTGAGATATCAGGTTATGGTGCTGGGCAGCACTATAAGGTCGCCATGAGTGCGCACTGCCACAAGTCAGTACTCGTCCTGATATGACCTTAGATGTTGCCAGGACGTAAAACGCCAAAAACCTGAAGAGATATTTAAGATACTTTATGCACCCCTATTGAATACCTAATTTGGCATATGAAAATCTTAAACTACCTTGAATTTAATATTTTCTAAAGTGTTTAAAACTTTAATGAGGCAGTTGTACCTTGCATGGAATACTGCTGAATGGTGTACTTGAATTAATGTTTAATTTGCCATCTTCAGGTGACGACATCAATATGCCCGGCAAACAACAGGCCCATTGCAAGGGTAATGCAGGTATGTATATTTAGAAATAACTTATCTAGTAGTACAGACATGTTACTTAGAATATTATCTACAATTGCTGATTCAAGAATTATGCCAGTGCATATTCAGTAGAACTTTATGCTGTATCGTTATGCTGTGCACGTCTATTGGAACATATACGGTATATATAAAATAACTGCGTATATATATCTATATATACGAATCAGTATTTCCAACCTAGCCTATGGACATGTTCTTCTATCGGAAATGCAACCAATTTTATTTGTGGCTGATTCATGATTTTGGTATAAACCTCTTCCCACCGATACGTGACAAGGAAGGAGAGAAGAGGGAGTTGGAATAAAGACATTTATTCACAAGACAGGGCAATAGCAGTATGAGTACAAATGGTCAATGTAAGCTCCATCAGGAGATAAATGTCAAGGTAATGTCAAGGTAGAGGGTAAAGAGTCAATGTGTCCAGGGGCCATGCCCGAGGCTAATGTTTATCGCGGGCATGAACCCAGAGGGGAGGGAGGTGGCCCGAGGAGCCCTCCACCTAAGAGGAAGGAAAGAGGCATGAAAGTAGGGTGGGTGGGTGGAGAAAATATGGTCCGGGCCTGGAGGGTGATGAAGGGCGAGTGGAGGGTGATGAAGGGCGAGTGGCTAGGAGCAGCTAGGGCGGCCGGTTATAAGGGCCAAAGGGGGGGGGGGGTGGTTATGTAATGGTCCAACGGTCGAGGGAGGATGAAGGAGAGAAAGGGGGGGGGGGGGTCCTCCTTCCCCGCCACGAATCAAACGCAATGCGAGCATTACGACCAATGCAGTTATTTTAATATCTAATATCTTTTGTCTAACACAGTTTATGAATAGGAGACATACCTCTCACAACTTGGTAGTGTTTATTTAAAAACTTGAGATGTTATGGAAATTTACCTTCTAAAAACTACATCAAAATGTAAACCAAAAACGTGACATTTCTGACTGGTAATATTGAATGGGCAATTTCTACTCATTTAGAACTGATAATGGAGTCTTTGTGGGTGCAGGAGGAATATAAAAGAACCTAATCACCTATACTAAAAATGAATTGCAAGGATAATTAATTTGTTTTGAAATTTTAGTGACCTAATGATGCCATAATGTTCGTCACCTGTCGTGCCCGTCACAGTGACAAACGTTTAAAGGCGCACACAACAGCATGAATAAATAAAACCACGTTTTCTTTCAATTTCAATGACTTTATACATTGCAATAACAATCCAATGGATATTTTTAGCATAGCTTGCATCGCTCTTGAAATAATTAATTTTAAAAAAGAAATCCATTCTTATCCGTTTTGTGACGATCGTTACTTCAAACAGTAAATTAAAGGAACATGGTGAATCCTAATCAACTTTAAAAAAGAAGAAATTTGCTAGGATAATGTCTATTTGACATGGTAACTAATTTTCTTGAAGTAAATGTGAATCCTTGATTGATTTTCAGTGGGTTTTGACCAAAGTCTGTCAGTTTCATATTGAGTAAGGCATTATATAGGAGATATAACAGCTCCTGTAAAAATATGGATTTAAATGGCTGTATGAATCAAATCTTTATACATACATACATACATACATACATACATACATACATACATACATACATACATACATACATACATACATACATACATACATACATACATACATACATACATACATACATACATACATAGTACCACACACACACCCTTATAGCCTACCTTAGGCCCCAAAAAAAAGTTATCAGCGAGCTCCTTGTGACCATTTCTTTTTTTTAAACGTGGGGGAAAGGGTTGGCAACTGCAAGGAAGAAAGGTAAGCGAGAAGTTGGCGATCAATTGGTGAATGGTTTACGACTGGTTTGCGACTGATCTACGTTCAATTGCAGATCAGTCGCGGGTGGGTGCAGCAGTGCGACAGTGGGCAATCAGTTGTCAACCTATGAAAATGATTGGCAACCTCCAGGCGACCAAAATAATGACCAGCTGCCACCTTGCAACCAAAATGGTTGGCAGGAGGTCGGCGACCACTGAGGACCAAATAGAGACCTTATTCCGAACCCCCCCCCCCCTTCTTTTTTTTGGTATACACAGGAGGTCGCATAGTGGTTGCAAGCCTAGTATGACAGTTATAATCAGTGGTGAGTAATCATAATGTCCTCCTTGGCGTGTAGGCTAGCCTGGCCGACTACGACAAGGCGGTGACGGCGTCCCGCGCGGCCTGGGAGCAGTGGACGGACGTGCCGGCGCCCCATCGCGGGGAGGTGGTGCGGCAGATCGGGCAGGCGCTGCGGGCCAAGCTGACCCCCCTGGGACAGCTGGTGTCGCTGGAGATGGGCAAGATCCTGCCTGAGGGGATCGGCGAGGTGCAGGAATACGTCGACGTGTGCGACTACGCCACCGGACTGTCGCGCATGTTCGCCGGGAAGGTGCTACAGTCAGAGCGTGAGTTTTATGTATATCAAATATATATATATATATAGCAGTGATAGAAATAAGCACACAAAAATCCACTTTTCCACTGGACAAGTTGTGTGATTTTCACTTGTCCATCTGAATCTTCACTTGTCCACTGGAGAAGTCTGGTGTGATTTTCACTTGTCCGTCTGAATTTTCACTTGTCCCAGACAAGCATACAAGCTCTTATTTCGAACGCTGTATAATATTTATATAAATAGGTGGAGTTCAGGGTCCATATGTGGCCTGAAAAGTCTTGAACTTTATTTGCCCCATTTCAAGGCGTTGAAGAGCCTTGAATTTCACTAAACTGTCCTCACTGATCTAAATTAGTCTGAAATCGCTGTTCGCGATTGTTGTGTTGTCTTGAAATCCAAATGAAAATAGTCTTGAATTAATTGATATTGTATATATATACCCGTTCTCCGCGGGACAGCACTATAGTGCACCACTGGCCATCCAGCCAGTTTGGGCGCTCGCATCAGATGCTAACGCCATTCTGACCACTGTAGATATGGCCCAACCAAAGCAAATACAAATTCTTACTGGTGCTATATTCAGAGTTAAATTTTTTTTTTTTTAATGTATCACGTATTTACTAGGAACGTGGAGCAATATGATGATGCAATGACCTTGACCTCTGACCCCCGCTCCGGCCTCCCTGTCTCTGTAGGTCCAGGCCACGCGCTGTACGAGTACTGGAACTCCATTGGGATTGTGGCTGTCATCACCGCTTTCAACTTCCCCGTGGCCGTCTACGGCTGGAACAACGCCCTCGCACTCACCTGTGGAAACACACTCCTCTGGTGGGCATGCTATACTACTTCCTGTTACGACCGGGCGCGGTGGCCTAGTCGGTAAAGCGCGGGCCTCGCGCGCGGAAGGTCGGGACTTCGGTTCCCGGTCGAGTCAAACCAATGACTTTAAAATTGGTTCTTGTCGCTTCCTAGCCTGGCGCTCGGCATTAATAGGATAGAGCAAGGACTGGTTTCTCAGTATCAGGATAATGTGACTGAGTGTGATATCGGGCCATGGTCCCAGCGGCCTGATTTCCCAGTGGGGCAGCACTATGAAGTCACCATGAGTGCACACTGTCATAAGTCGGTACCCGTCCTGATATGACCTTAGATGTTGCCAGGATGTAAAACTCAAACAAACAAACAATTTAACCGTTCTGATTTCCTCTAACTCATTCCGACTCGACCATCCCGAATATTCCGGGTAAAAGACAATTTTTCAACAAAATTCTGAATATTGATCGAAGATTGTCGATCTATTGATGGCTTTCGCACATAGAAATTATGCATGTTAGAATTTATTAAGTAGGGTTCTATGTCATTCTCATTCTTCAAATCGGTCGTGTAGTTTTTCCTCAGTAAGGATTATAATATGAATAATGTGGGCTTTTTTTGTGTATGTATGGATATATGTATGGATGTATGGCTGTTTCACCATAGTGTGCATGAAGACAAATTCTGATACAGATACTACGGACTGGTATGATTTCCATGCAATCTATTCCCCCCTCCCCCCCCCCCTGAAATTTGAAACAGCAGGCCTATCCATTGCTTCGGATCAATTTCCATGTCTTAAGCAATACATGGACGTGTGTGTGTGTGCGTGCGTGTGTAGTTTTTGTTTTGCATGAAAAGTATCAAGGATTAATGTTGCTATGCTAGAATCTCTAATGTAGAATGGAGAGTTAGCATTTATTATGGCACATGTTATTTTAGTGAAGAATGTTTTTGCTTCTTGTTTTAAAATAAATCCTTATTGTAGAATTTGGCTTAGAGTAGATCTATTTGTTTTGGGAAAAATATTCAAAATATTATTATGTGTCAGGCTAGTTGCCCTGTGCTATGGCATGATATAGAATGTAGTTTAAGCGGAGTATCCAGCGATTATATATATCTTTTTTTTTTTGCATTTAGCATATGAGGTTATTCAATTAAAAACTGCAATTATCTTACTTCTGTTTTCATTCTGTTCAGGAAGGGCGCCCCTTCAACACCACTGGTTAGTGTGGCCGTTACAAAGTGAGTGCAAGCCGCGTGGACTGTTTATTTTTCTTTTCTTTTAAGATTGTGTATTGATATGGTTTTGAGTTTCTATCATACAGTTTCAGACTGATATGTTAAATTAGATTTGTTATGGTGTACTTTACTTTAGTTTGAAACAATTTGTTATTTTAAAGAATCGCCGTAGAAGATATTTGAAGTTAAAACATGCTTTACAAAAATGTTGGTGTATGCTGGATATAATATATTTTAGCAGTAACAAGTTGTATTATTATTGACTTCACTTAGTATGTATTGTATGCAGCAATACATGTTTAATGTATGCACCAGTGTCTCAGTTGTATGTACGATCAAATCTAGGTAAGCGTTTTGGTTGAGAAAATACGATGCATTCATCGGACTGTGGTGAATCTTTTCGGCATGGATGTGCCACCTTTATTGTCGACATGGTCTTCAAACATCAACTCTATTATCGTGTGCTAGCTTTGTTTCCTCAAACTCTTATGAATTGCATCTAGCAAGTGTCGGTTGCTTTAAATTGAAGTGCAATTACAGCTACTAATAAGTATTATTTTTCGTGTTCAAAATAAATACATACATATATTTGTCTGTCTGTGTGTATTATATATATATATTAATACATATATATTAATACATATATATTAATACATATATATTAATACATATATATTAATACATATATATTAATACATATATATTAATACATATATATTAAAATATAATAGCCAATAATATTGTCGTGGGGGTGATGAAAATGGGAAATATTGCACCTAGGGCGGGACTCGACCCACATCTCTGCATTCCGGGCCAGTGTGCTAACCATTACAACACCTAGGCTCCCTGATATAACCACACTACCCAACGCCTACCTGTCTATGTGGTTACTTGCCTGAGAGGCCAGTGCAGACTACTACACTTGTCCCCCTGGAATTGTAAGTCTTTTAATGCTTACACATACATACACAGGGTAGGTTAATAAACCATACAGCATGTAGCTTGTAAAGGATCATGGTCACTGCAACCAGTGTCGTCGGGGTGATGAAAATAGGAAATATTGTATCTAAAGCGCCACTCGAACCCACATCTCTTTGCATTCCGGGCCAGTGTGCTAACCATTACACCACCTAGGCTCCCTGATATCACCACACTACCCACGCCTACCTATCTATGTGGTTACTTGCCTGAGATGTCAGTGCAGACTACTGCAATATATTAAAATATAATATCTGTTTTCATGTATATCTGTACGGTACATTCTTATGTACATGAAACTAGGTAACAAATGTAAAGCAAATACATGTGAATTTAAAAGAAATTTGATTTAGTGTTGTTGGTTAACCTTTGACCTGCTCCTACATGGTACAGAATCATCGAAAAGGTACTCAAGGCCAACGATATTCCGGGCGCCGTCTGTTCATTGGTCCAGGGTGGCAACGACATTGGGTAGGTCTGACAACACTGTCTGTTGTAAATCAGTATTAAATATAGTAAGCTCGCTCAGTGTGAAGATAATGTGACTGAGTGCAGGGTCCGGCCCGTACGGGGGCTGGAAAGTCTTGACAAGTTTTGAACTTCATTTTCCCCATTTCAAGGCCTTCATAAGCCTTGAATTTAACACAATTTTGGGGAATTAGTCTTGAAAAGCATTGAATTCCATTAAATTGTCCATTTGTTCTAAATTAGCCTGAAATCGCCATTCGCCATTGTTTAGTTTTTTTCCTGAACTCCAAATGAAAATAGTCTTGAATTCCTATCCAAAAATCATTCCCTTCTATGCAGGTACAAATACTTAATAAGTGCATCAATATTTAAGTTGGATATGTAGGAGCAAATCTAGGTAAAATAACTGATTACAGAAAGTTGTTACCACCAGGAAGAATAGCAATTTAAGAATTTAGATATTTTTTTAATTGTCAGCAAAAATATGTTAAAAAAAACACGAAACAACAACAATACCTACACAACCTATTTAGTCCTGTTAGACATAAATCAACAATCTTATTTTGGGTGGTGGTTTATTTACAGAGCTGCTATCGCTAAGGATGAGCGAATCCCAATGGTTTCATTTACAGGGAGTACCGCGGTAAGAGCGCTCACTTTTTGGTGCTTTCTTTGCTACAATCGTCGATTAAGCAGGGGAAATTTGAATCGTGAACAATTAGGCTTCCTCATTCCACTGCTCCTTACTCGACATAGTAATGCCAAACGCCAGGCTAGGTAGCAATAAATATAATGGAAACAAGTTGAAGGCGTTGGTTTGATAGGGGCGGGGGTCGAATCTTATAACCTGCCAAAACAGGATTTGTTTGTTTTTGGGGGTTTTACATCCTAGCAACATCCATAGTTATATATGACCTTAGATGTTGCCAGGACGTAAAACCCCAACAAACTAACAAATCATATATAATTGATTTCTTTCATTGCTGTAGACGAATGGTGAACACAGGAGTGTTGGAGGTTCCATATCAATTCTGAAACAAGATCGATGTATTTCGTGCACAGCCAATACTATTGTGGATTCCTGATCGCTATGTCCCGTCCTGATATGACCTTGTATGTTGTCAGGACGTAAGACGTCAACAACTAACCAACCCGATCGCTATGCTGACTGCACAGTGTATATATTTGCCAGGAGTCTTTATGTTCAAGTTTATGGTTTGAAGTTTCCTCGCTTGGCTGTTTCTGGATAGTTGATTTGTCATGCATTATCCTTTCAGGTTGGGAACTCAGTCGCTTGCAAAGTCCAGGCACGATTCGGTAAGTGAATAAAGGCATAACTACTAATTTACTAATTTTTTACCCCCTTATATTTTCTTAAACTGTTCTTTCTTTAATTATATGTGTGGTTATAAGGTATTGTGGTAGGCCCGATGTCCGCTGTTCCATGGTCTTTCACTCATTGTCATGCACTCACGGAAGAACACCAAGATTCAGAGACAGTACGCTTCCACTGGTTTATTACTAAACCTCTGCTCTCCGCGGTGCCAACAGTCAAGTAACCTGTCCCCTAACTCGCTAGGTCCCACATCGCCTGGGGGGTGGGGGATGTGCTAGCCACACGCAGTAAAGGGCAGCCCAGACGGGGCCCTGCCCGGTGGCTAGTGTGCCGCCACCTAGCGCAGTTCGGTGTAACTGCGTAGGTGTGCGGCGTAGTGTCTACCGCTACTGCGTGGTAGTGGAGCTCATGTACAGACTACTACAGTATCTTATATGAATATTATTCTATGATCGTTCTTGAAGGTGTTGGTTGATAGTGGTGGAGCTGCCTGGAATGAATCTAGGTCTGTATTAATAGAGGTGCAATGGTCTACTTGGGTAGTATACAACAGGTGGAAGGTGTTGGTCATAATTCTTTTTTTTTTAATTTGATAAATTTGGTATTTCACATCGGCTACTCTGATGCAATGGCACCTTCCGTTTAACAAAAATGACAGTACTACCATATGAAGTCACTAGAATATAGTTTGATAGTGATTAGCCAAAGTAGCTCTGCGCCCATGCAATAAATGTATGTGGAAAGTACCACATAAATTCTTAATCTAAGAAGCAAAATATGTTTTACACATAGTTATTTATATTTACATTCCATTTTTGAATAAAGAATTTGTGAAATCATGTAGATTAATAGATTTAAAAACTCGAATCGAGAGCTTCCTGTGGTTGTAATTTGGTTGGTTTTTTTTTTGTGCATCCTCTGTCATTTCTACCCCAATATAGATAAATAGGCCCCTACTGTGTGTTGGAACCATTCCCTCAACAGTTAATTGTTATTTGAAGCAGTTTTTGCTCGGATTTAGGCATGGTTCTCATTTACCCTCTTCTCTGGGTAGGGTTGAATCTTTTGTCTAGTTTCCCAGTCCTCTCTTGATATGACCGTAGATGTTGCCAGGACGTAAAACCCCAACAACCAACCAACAAATTTCCCAGTAGTGAACGCTGGTAGGTGGGAATCCAAATGTAAATAAACGCTAACCTTAACCTTACATCGCAAAATATAGTTTGGCTCTTGACCAATCAGTGCTCCAATGACAGATAGATAGATATACAACCACAGGCATGAAACAGCATTTCTAAAAGCATTTCTTATACCATCGAAAGTTAGTTTGCACTGTTAGTCTTTGTCAGCAGGGGGGGGGGGGGGTCTTCAAAACGTGACATTAAAACATTATCTGACTTGTTAACTCTTGTGTTTCTAGGAAAGAGTTTGCTGGAATTAGGCGGCAACAATGCCATCATCGGTGAGTATGTAAACTAAATGTGGGTTTCTAAACCATACACACGCTAGTTGTTTTTGGACTGCTATTTGTGTACGCTAAGTAGTCAAATGTAAGCATAGCCTATATATTTTAAGTGAAGACATGGTAAATTAATTTTGGTCTGCACGTAAAAATGCTGGACATCATTCAACACCGGCAGGTTCTATTAAATTTACTTTGTGTTCCTTCTATTCAGTAATACATTTTTAATAAGTGCACCAGTATATAAGTTGAATATGTAGGATCACATTTAGGTATGTGTTTTGGTTTAGAATAATTTATGCTTCCATCGGACTATGCAGATATTAAAGATATTATAATACATTATGCATGAAGGTTTCATAGTCCGATGAAGCATCACATTTTCAAAACTAAAGTAATTATCTAGATTTAATTCTACATATCTAATTTAGGTACTGATCAGTTTTAAGCATTTTTCGCCATATAGAAGGGAATATTGATTAGATCGAATTTAATAGAACCTGTTACTGCAGAAGCTTATAGTGTGCTTGCCAAAACTAATTTGACATATTCACACTTAAAATATCTCAAAACTTAGCCTTTTGAAATAAACGTTGCTTCAAACTAAAATAAGGTATATCATAACAATTAATTCAATATAATTATCCCTGAAAGTGATAGAAACTCAAAACCATCGGAGTATGCAACTTTAGCATATTGTGAGCAGCTGCAGATGTAACACTGCCCAGCAGGAGGAGGTTGGGTGATAGCCGTAAGTTGCATAGGGTTTCTATCAATTTCTGAGATAAATATATTAGGCTGATCATTATAACGTACCTTATTTTAGTTTGAAGTAACTTTCCTCGAAAATGACTAAATTAGGAAATATTTGAAGTGAAGGCATGCTAAATTAATTTGGACGTGCTTGTAAATAAAACTCTGACCCCCATAGGCTTCAGCAGTAACACGCTCTATTAAATTGATATTTAGATTGTCCTTCTATGTAGCAACAAATACTTAAAAGTTGCATCGTCTGATGTCTTTGAGTTTCTGTCATTTTGTGAGATATATACATTAGGTTGATGGTTATAATCCCACCTTATTTTAGTTTGAAGCCACTTTTATTTTAAATTGCTGACTTTGGAGATATTTGAAATGCAAACATGCCAAATTGATTTTGGCGATACCATAGGCTTCAGCAGTAACAGATTTAAGTAAATTGACTCAGCATTCCTTTCTATGTGGCAACAAATGCTTAATAAGTGCATCAGTATCTACGTTAGATATGTTGGATTGAATCTAGATAATAAATCAAATTGGATGCTTTTATCGGGCTCAATCAATCAATAGTTCCGTCCTCTAGTCGAGGGTTGGATGCAATGGTTCTCCACTTGTCCCGATGGTGTGCTGTTCTGATAGACTGTGAATAATTCAAGCCTGTCCACTGTGAAATATTTGTAAACCATGATGTTCTTGGTCTCCCTCTCCCTCTGCTGCCATTCACCTTCCCTTCCAACAATGTACGGTATGTATGTATCGGGCTATGTAGCTTTAACAAAGTACACCAGTTGGAGATGTGGGTTCAAATCTAGATTAGGTACTTTGCTTTTGAGAACTTGCTGCTTTTATCGGATTGTGCAGCTTTAACAGTGACTCGGCCTGTCCGTTGCAGTGAACGAGGATGCTGATGTCGATATGGTTGTGCAGTCCACCCTCTTCGCATGTGTTGGGACGGCCGGCCAGCGGTGCACCACCACCCGGCGTCTGGTAGGTCTTCCACCCCGGTCACCTCTCAGTAAGGGTCATCCTATCGATCCTGCTCAGTGGACCCATTTGCAGTTTGGGCTATTTTCCGTTCCAACCAGTGGTTCACAACTGGTTCAGCAAAGGCTGTGGTATGTGTTGTCCTGTCTGTAGGAAAGTGCATATAAAAGACCCCTTGCTGCTTATCGGAAAGAGTTGCCTATTGTGGAAGCGGGTTTCCTCCAAAGAAATATGTCAGAATGACCATATGTTTGACATCCAATAGCCGATGAAATGAAAATCAATGGGCTCTAGAGGCATCGTTAAATAAAACAAGCTTTACTTTTTCCTCTCAGCAAATTTATCAGACCACTCACTTATTTTGGTAATATTTATTTGTATGCATGAGTCAGTGTATATATGTATGTATGTAGGTCTATGTATGTATGTAGGTCTATGTATGTATGTAGGTGTATGTATGTATATGGGTCGTTATCAGAAACTGTGTACCAGTTTTGTGACATTGAAACTAAAAGTGAAAACATTGCAGTTAATAGCAGAAAGCATTCCAAAATATAACAGAATCCATATTCATGTGAAGGTTTATATGTTGTTATATGTTATCAGAGTTGAATTTTTATTTTATTTCACTTTTTAATTTTGATATATATACAAATTCAGAAAGCCGGTAAAATTAACCATGTAACATCCATCGATAACATCCTTTTAATACACATCCATAACATCATTTTAACACACAGCACCGGCCGCTTTAGTCACTCGCAAAGGCTGTACAGCGCTCTCCCTGTCCCACTCAGTATGTATGTATGACTGTGTTCCTTGCGCACAGATCATCCATGAGAAGCTCCACGACCAGATCGTCGAGCGCCTGAAGAAGGCCTACGCCCAGGTGAGCATCGGCGACCCGCTGGACGCCGGCACGCTGTACGGCCCGCTGCACTCCGTCCTCGGCATCGCCGCCTACAAGAGCGCCCTGGCCGAGGCCATCCTGCAGGGCGGCAAGATCGAGTGTGGGGGAAAGGTCAGCTCACACACCAACTCACCTGCCTCGCTCTCACTGTTTTTTCCCCAGTTGAATAACATCTTTTTTTTTCACCACCAAGGCGCTGGCCTTAAAGCCCGATGAAAACATCAAATTTTCAAAATCAAAATAAGTATCAAGGTTTGATTCTACATATCTAACTTAGATACTGGTGCACATTTGTCACAGCATAGAAAGGCATACCGAGGTAATTTACTAGAATATGTTACTACAGAAGCCTATTAATATTATCATGTCAAAGTTTTGGCATGCATGACCAAATTAATTTGGCATGTTTACACTTCAAATATCTCCAAAGTTCGCTATTTTAAAATAAAGTTACTTCAAACTAAGGTAAATTAGATTATAGCGATCAAACTGATATATTCATCTCAGAAAATGACAGGAACTCAAATCTATCGGACTATGCAACTTTATAAGTTATGGTGCTTCTGAACTATTTATGAATGAGATGATGAGATGGTATGAATAATGCAGACAACAGCAGGTAGCAACCAGGCATTACATATATTATGGGGATCTTATTTTGTACATGTAAACTGGAGGATAGTCATTTGATCACACCAATCATTTTTCTGGTGTATGACGTAGACGTAGGCCCCTAATACGTAACCAGACACTGTGGCTGAATGAGTTGAGCGTCCGCCTCCCGTTCTGGTAGGTCGTTAGATTCGAGCTCCTGGGTTCGAACCCTGGTCGAGTCAAACCAATGTCTTACAAATTTATACTTGTCACTACCTAGTGTCAGTTAGGTTTTTTTAATAAAAAATTTGAAAAATAAATCAGTGGCGGGAATTTTTTTCTGTACAGGCGTGGACGATCACCAATATAAATTTAGTTTTATTTGGCCTTTTAGTGTGTCAAGTAAATGACATCCCTATTACTAAAGTTATAGCCGTGACAGTTGCCTTATTCGCTGCAGGTTCTGGACAACATGGAGGGTAACTACGTGACGCCTTCCATCGTGACAGGCCTTGCACACGATGCGCCCATCGTGCACACGGAGACCTTCGTACCAGTCGTCTATGTGCTCAAGTGTAAGGTGAGCAAATAATGCTGACACCATTCAGTGACACTCCATCTATACCGGACGAGTGTCAAGCTGTTGCAACTGTGGGCATGCCTGAAATGGTATGAAGCGCTGTATCTATGGGGGTATTTGATTAATCAACTCGGGTCACCCGAGCCACTTTTTGCCGCATGCACACATCCTACAGACTCGGGTTGAATAAATGAATACGCTTCTCCACGCTCGGGGTGAAAAAAATGGTGGCTTAATCCAAAACATTTTTCTTTTTTTTTAATAACCGATATAACTACAGCAAAATAGGATTTAAAGTATTTCATGATTGCATAGTTTAGTTATATTTCCATTTCATTAATCTTGGTTATTAAAAACAAAAGACATGTAGGACTGGTACTGGTAGCTGTTATCCTACAGGACGGTACCAGTGCAAATGTGACGTCATCGATCCTAGCAATCCCAGCCAGGATGTGGGTTACTGGGGTCGGGACTATTTGCACACGGCACATGATTTTCCCGACTGCACTCGTAGTGTTTGATTTGAAATTTTATTAACCTGAGTAGCCTGGGTCGTGTTAATCGAATACGGCCATTGATAACAAATTTATGCGGGGGGGGGGGGGGGTTCTTATGCCATAATACTCTCACACGGTTGAACAGTTGAGCAATTTAACCACTTTTTAACTTATGACAAATTAATTTATTGATGCCCTTTGGTGCCAATTCTTTAAAAGAGACCCTTGGTTCCATGTAGCACGCGCAGTCAGCTAGCTGATACCCACAACATTAGTTCTTGCCACTGCCGTCAGAGGGCAGGTTTGCGATGGAAATCCTCTGTAATACATTTTGCGCAGAACATGCTGCACGTTGGCGTTGCCACCCACAACATTCGTTCTCGCGACAGGCACCAGAGGGCGGGTTGGTGGTGTAAATCGCCCATGTGTGTGTGTGTGGGGGGGGGGGGGGGGGGGGTTAGTGGGACGTAGCTCATGCAGTAGAGTGTCCAGCTATGAAAGTGTGGGTCATTTGATCGATCCTGCTCAGTGGACCCATTTGCACTTTGGGCTATTTTTCGTCCCACAACTGGTTCATCAAAGGCTGTGGTAAGTGCTGTCCTGCCAGTGGGAAAGTGCATATAAAAGACCCCTTGCTGCTTATCGGAAAGAGTAGCCTATGTGGCAGCAGCAGGTTTCCTCCAAAGAAATATGTTAGAATGACCATATGTTCAACATCCAATAGCCGATGGTAAAAGATAAATGTGCTCTAGAGCCTTTAAATCGCCTATGTGAGTGTAATGTGTGTACTTGACGCAGAACATGGACGAAGCGATTGCGTGGAACAACGAGGTGAGGCAGGGCCTGTCGAGCAGTCTCTTCACAAAGGACCTGGGACTCTGCCACAAGTGGCTCGGGTATGTGCAGGACGGTGTACACATCCTAGTAGGCTCCAGCGCTTTCGAAATGAGCCGACGCACACCACCAGCGTCGTCTACATGCCTACCAGTGACCTGTACTTTTCCCCACAATATAGACTATTCTCCGTAGTGCTACGCGCACTACTGTGCCTAAGGAGCTGCAACTTCTACTTTTACAATTCCACCTCCCATTTCACAACTTTTTGAAAGCACTGGTAGACACAGACGCAAATCTAATATAACCCGCTACTGCAGAAACCTATGCTATCAGAGTTTTGGCTGCTTGCCAAAATTAATTTGGCTCTTTGCACTTCAAATAACTATAAAGTTAGCCATTTAAAAATAAAACTTACTTCAAAGTAAAGTATGGTAGATTATAGCGATCAAGCTAATATATTTATCGCATAAAATGATAGAAACCCAAAACCGTCGGATTATGTCACTTTAATATGCTGGTATTATTGCTGTAGTAGTCTGCACTGACCTCACAGACAAATCTCCACATACACTGGTAGAGGTGTGTAGGTTGATTGCACCAGGGAATCTAGATGGTCTAATGGTGAGGACGCTCGCCCAGGACCGGCAGAAATGTAGGTTCGAATCCCGTCCTAGGCAGAGCTCCGATTGACATAACCAATGGATGGGTCGTTGCCTGGGTGGTTCTGTGAGTGTTCAGTAGGCATTGTCTTCGCAAATTATTAGTCTATTATCTAATTAAATTGTCTTGTTAATGTATTGCTTCTGCTTGGGGGATCCAGACCCAAAGGTTCCGACTGCGGCATCGTCAACGTCAACATCCCGACGAGCGGAGCGGAGATTGGAGGAGCATTCGGTAAGAATTGTAAACATTTACAGCTTACCAGGAAGTGCTGAGCATGGAGCACAGACATCATAAATGAAGTCATGCATTTATTGAAATAACATATTTATTGTTTTTAATCCCACCCTGGTATGACCTTAGATGTTGCTAGGATGTAAAACAACAAACAAACAATTGATTTTAATTTTAAAATATTGTTAATAATTAAACTTTTTTTTATGTGGCTGGGAGGTCTAGATATTAAAATGGTGGCTATGAATTAAAAATACACAAATATATATAATTCACTGAAGGTCGAGACAGCCGTACAGGCGATGCCGGCAGCAGTGTCAAATTGTACTTTTATAGGCCTTCTTACAGTTTCCCCTGATAATTTCCTCAGTAATGTGCCGACCACTGTAGTATCAACAATTCAAGCAGTACAGCTAGGATCAAGTAATATTCAAGTGATGTTCAACGATACCCGTGGCAAAGAAATGTTGGTGGTGGTTCAATGGCGATGGCTGCAGGAGTTGTGTCCTGGTCTGAACTGAGGCGCTAGAGTTTGTGGGAAAAAACCCAGTGTCGCCTCCTGGTGGCAAACTCGCTTACAGGTTTTTAGTTCAGGTGAGATGCATAAGGTGGCGCCACCGCAGTTCAGCGGCCACTATGTTAGTGGCAATGCATAGTGCGGGGGAGTTTCATACAGACGGTGTTGCCGGCAGGTCAGTGTGTTCGATAATGTCCCGTCTCGCCCAAGAATTATCCATGTTAACAATAACATGTACAATTAAAGACAGGGCGGGACTTCGCCGACGATAGGTACTACCTACCGTATGCAGTCACAAGTTGGTATCAGCCCACATATATAACATCAGATGTTACTAGGAATGTAAACCCTCCACCCCCCCCCCCCAAATCACTCATTTTAGAAAAAAAAATTAAAAAGTGGAATTTTCTTTTCTCACGTCACCAGGTGGCGAGAAGGCGACAGGTGGAGGTCGGGAATCAGGAAGCGACTCGTGGAAACAGTACATGCGCCGGTCAACTTGGTGAGCACGACGATCGCTGATTTATAAATATACAGTAAAACCTCTCTAACTGACCACCTCCCAGATTGATCACTCCCCTATATAGATCGCTTTATTTGGGTCCCAAACGATCACCCATACAATACCATTGTAAAGATTTTTTTAAACTCCCTAAACCGATGACCTCGCTAAATGGACCATTTAAAGTCGGCACCATGGTCGGTCGATTTAGAGAGGTTTTACTGTAAATCCAAGTGAACAAAGCATTGGAGGGTCAGCGAGAAAGTCTACCCACTGTGTATCAGACGAGACGAGAGCTGGTGGTTTTCAACGTGACATATTAACATGTTTGAAATATAATATTTTAGTCAGTTATGTTTAACCCCACCCACCCAATAGCCAATATTTACTTTTTGTGCTGGAGGGGGGGGGGGGCAAACTAGAACTAGCAGTGTGCACTCCTCAATACTTTACAACCTTTTATTCTACATATCTAACTTAGATATTGATACACTTATTAAGCATTTGTTGCCACATAGGATGGCATACAGAGTCAATTTAATAGCACCTGTTATTGCATAAGGCTATGGTGTCAATAGTTTGCCCAAATTAATTTGGAATGTTAGCGTACAAATATCTCCAAAGTTAGCCATTTAAAATCAAAGTTACCGCAAATTAAGGTACAATAGATTATAACGATCAATTTAATATATTTATCTCAGAAAAATGATACAAACTCAAAACCACGAGACTTTGCATCTTTAAGATAATTTTCCGGCAATTGATGAAAGGATCCCTGGATTAGATTTTTTTCCGAAGATGGGCTTAATCTACATGGTATTAAAATCTCCGTCATGGCAACCACCCTCACCGTCTATGAAAGCCTCTGGAACTTTGCTCACACAGTCACAATTAACTTTATTTCGTCTCTCTTCCCACAGCACTGTCAACTATAGTGACAAGCTGCCACTGGCTCAGGGCATCAAATTCGAGTAGAGCCCTGGACCAGGCTACTACTAGCTCCAAGACGGCCCCACTCACAGAGTGCCCGTCTTAATTTGACCTTAGATGTTGTCAGGACGTAAAACTCCAACAGCTAACCAACCACAGAGTGTAGGCTGCTGCTGAACATAACCCAGCGTTCCAGACCAGTGAACGTGAACCTGACAGATCAGTATTGGACGCACTTCTTAATGCCGAGACGCTATTGGAGGACTATTTTTTTTACACTAGATGGAAGGAAACATCTAAGTGCAATGCTACCCGGTGTGCTTATATATATTCCTATGCGTGATTCTGGTTTCGAGAATTGCTGACATATATCCGCGTATGCGCTGTTTTAAAGCTGCACAGTCCGATGAAAGCATCTTTTTATTTAAAAGAAATCAAAACACTAGATTCTATTCTACATATCCAAGTTGACCTTAGATGTTGCTAGGACGTAAAACAACAGCAAACAAAACATATCCAAGTTAGATACTAGTGCACTTATTATTAAAGATTTGTTGCTGCATCAAAGGGAATATTAAGTCAATTTCCTAGAGCATGTTACTGCTGCACCCTATGGCTTCCAGCATTTCGGTGTGCATGCCAAAAGTAATTTAGCATGTTTTCTCTCCAAGGTTAGCCATTTATAATTAAAGTAAAATATACTAAAAAGTTAGCTATTCATAATTAAAGTAAAATATGGTAAATTTGAAGATTAACCTAATATATTTATCTATATACAACAACAAAAGACGTGGCTGAAACTGACTCATCGGATGATGCAACTTTGAGTTGCTGCTACTTAAGAGAAATAGCTGTTATTTTAGCGTGCGGTCTACCACACTATCTGCAGTCTACACTGTGAAATGATCATGTCTGCCTACCGGGACCCCAGGTGGTGAGGTAGATAAAAGATTCACCCCCGTACTCCGGTAGTCTGAGTAGGGGTGAATAACGATCCATTAGAAAAAGTAGTAAACGGCTGGGTAAATGAAATGAGCACATACATTCTTAATTTAAGAAGAAAAATGTATTCTTCATATTTCCCAGCTACTTTTGATTTTTTTAAATATAATAAAACATGTAGTTTGATAGATTTTAAAAGTAAAATCGACAACATTCTATGGTCGCCATCTTGTCTTTTTCCTTTCTCTCCCATTTCATCAACTCTGTGCCGATACAAGTAGTCATTAGATACTGGAACCAGGAATTCCACTTCCTGTTCCATATTAAAGCAATTTTCGCCCATATTTAGACTACGTTGTCATTCATCTCTACTCTGGGTATGGATGAATCTTTTATCTAGGATTTTCGTTTTGGTGATGGTTTATTTACCCTGTCCATAACGAGTAAGTCGCATCACAGCTTGTTTTCATCGCTGAACAGCAAGTCTCAATTTGGTAGTGGCCTTGTCATCTTAGCTGTTAGTAGTTATGTTAGCTTTTAGTGTGGTTTTCTTTTTTTTTGGGGGGGGGGGGGGGAAGGGTTGGGGAAACTGCACACTGAAGTGTAAATGGCTAGGTAGACCGCAGGCTAAAGCAGCACCAGGAAATAGTGGTTTAGAATAAGTGCCGAGCAGCTTGGGGTGGTTTTATCGGTACCGGGTCGATGCTTTTGTACAGTAGTACCTATCTTCACCGACCCCTGTAATCGGCGAAAGCCTGCCGTGTGCGGACAATTTTTCAATGTACAAATGTCTTTTCTTAAATGTTTTATTTAAGTGTGCCTCCAATCACATGAGACATGCTATGTCAGGGCGACATTGGTCTGAACCCCGATGTGTCCGTTGAAGAGAGGTGTTACTGTATAGAGAAGTGGGGAAGTTGATTGAAGTGATAGTTAATACTTGAGTATGTAACCAATGAGCTGTGCGCATGTGGTGTAAAGGGATAATAATCGAAATATCTGGTATGATTGCCAATGACCAAAATTATGTTTATAAATTTGTTAAACAGTATCCCAAATAGTGTTGGCTCGAACGGAACTTAGCATGGTACTGTACTGTCGCATATAAAATTGCCCATTTACTGGTGGGAAAAAAACACCCTAATATTTGCTGATCTAGCACATGCCTAGATAAAAGATTCACCCGGTACTCACAGTACACGGGTGAATATTATATAAAAACGGTCGAAAAATCGGGCTCATGAAATGAGTCTTTATGAGAGCCTAATTTTGCAATCTAAGAAGCAACATTTATTCTTTGTATATGTCTTCATATTTCCCCCGCTATCTTTGAGTTGAAAAATATAATAAAACATCTGGTTTAATAAGATTTTAAAGTGAAATCAAATGGCGTTCTATGGCCGCCATCTTGTCTTTTTGCATTCTCTCCCATTTGACCAACTCTGTGCCGACATAAGTGACCATTTGACACTGGAGCCAGGCATTGTACTTCCTGTTCCATACTAAAGCTATTTTTGCCCTTATTTACATTACGTTGTCGTTCACCCGTGTACTGCGAGTGCCGGGTGAATCCTTTATCTAGCACATGCCCAACTCTGAGATAATACTTAAGCAAATGTCACTTGTGTTTGTTAGAATTGTAATAAAGGACTTTGATAGTAGAACGATGGTTTTACAAGACGTCCTACCTAAATAGCTTTACAAAAAAATAGACCAGGTTTTTTTTGGTGTCCGTAATTGAAATATTTTATCATTTTAATTTAGTGTTTTTATTGGGGGGGGGGGGGGAAATAACTTACACTATTTGATGGGAATAGATTTTTCTCATGCGCCGTATATGAAGGAATGGATAAAAATGTGGTTGGAACTATTTTTATTTGTTCTGTATTAAGAAAAAGAGTAATATAATAGTGCATCTGATTATGTTCGCCATGAAACTACCACCAACCAATCTGATTACATAATTGATCAAATATGCAGTGATTGTATTTGTTAATTTCTAACGTAAAGTGGGGCACTCACTTCAGTAGTTTGAGTTAAAAGTGGGTCAGTGAAGTTATGTTGCAGTAGATACACATTAAGGTTTTGAGGGTTGCATACCCTTCAGGTGTAATTTGGTGCTAACAAAAAACCACTTATATCATATATACTCGGGGGCATGATTGTTAAGCTAAAATACGGAAGAAATGTCCTGTAGAAATGTACAATCTCTTTACACATGCTTTGGTGTGATGCTATTGCTATAATGTCTGAGTTAAACTGAGGGTTTTCTCACCCACCCCCTTTTTCAATCGCCCGTGAGATTTTGTTCTAGTAAATTCCAGAGCATAAGGCTCAGTACCAGATATCAGTATTCGTAATTGGTAACAGAAATATCAGTGTTGCAAAATTGATGTATATTGAAAGTAATAAAGTACTTTCTATAGTCTCACCTTTTTTATTCTTTTAATATATATATATATATACACACCATATATATATATATATAGAGAGAGAGAGAAGAAAAAGGTACGATATATATAAGAAAGTACCCAGAAAAACTGGCCATTGTAACTAGAATGATAGAATTTTCTTGAAATAAAGACTATCGTACAAAGTGCTTGCTACATCGTATTTTTAATATCACAGATGGTGTCAGGAATTGCAGAATTTCGGCGTATTACATTTCGGAATACACGATCAAGTGACGTATAACATTTTAGAATACAATGACTAATGGCGAAACAAACGGTGGATTGACGGGATTATCAGCTCTACAGCTGCGCAACTCTTGTAAAACATAAATGTCCAAAATAAATTATCCCAACACTTGTAAACCGCTTCCCCCCCCCCCTTTTTTTTTGAACGGTTATAATAAAATTGACATTAGGATTTTTAAAAGTAAAGCCGAAATGGCTCCAGACTTTGAGGGTTTGTGTTCGGTGGTTCACATCAAGTGGTGATTCACAGTGAAATTGGCACTGGATGCATAAAACTTGAGATGGTTCATTAGACTTTATAGACTGGGAACTGTGCTAGTTTTGTTTTTTTTGTGTTAAAAAAAAAAAAACAATTGGGGGGAAAACACACACACAAAAACACGAGATTAAAACGAAAAAAAAAATCTCAGGAAATAAATATTAGAAATGTTTACATATATGTTAACATGAAAGCATGAGTTGTTTGTGATGAAAGTGCCGATACATGGCCAGTGTCATCGCGCTCCTTTTGGGGGTGAGGATGGCTCTCTGCCATAGTCGTGTAGCTTTTCGTCCTCCAAGTCATCGTCACTGTCGAAGTTGTCCTGGTCGCGATATCTGGACTCGGTTAGGGCAGTTGACGGGAAAGGAAAAGAATTCAACACAAATAGACCTAATTTAGTTATCTGATCCAGACCGGGTGGAGGGCCGAATGAGTTGAGCGCCTGCCTCCCGCTTTGGTAGATCGTGGGGTTCGAACTCTGGTCGAGTGAAATCAATGACATAAAAATTGATACTAGTTGATACCTATCCTGGCCCTCGGCATTACTAGGATAAGGGGGCAGTGGAATGAGGGAGATTAATTGTCTACGATAGAAGATTTCCATGTTTAATCAACAAGTGTACCCCTCCTCCTGGAGGGAGGGAGGAATGCCGGAGGGGAGGAGAGAAGATACGAAAGAGACAGTGTCTATGCAGTGTTATACAATGTACCTGTGTGTATATATGTAACTCACACACACACACACACACAACTAAATTAATTACACGGGAATACAATTCCACACATGGGATGGGGAGATGGGGAGGGGAGGAGAGGAGAGAAGAGGAGAGAAAAGAGGAGACAGTGTCTGTGCAGTGTTATATAATTTACTTGTGTGTATATGTAGCGCGCGCGCGCACACACACACACACACACACACACACACACACACACACAAACAAAAACTTCATTACACGATAATACAGATCCACACATGACTTGCCTGTCACAAATTCTTCTCTCACACCAAATACTTCTACTGTCATCGAACATTGGTAAAGGATACGCCATCTTTCTGGAACCTTCGGGATCAAAGGAGCCGACCTTAATATTGAGACGTTGTCCCAGCCTCTCCATCGCCTGTTTGTTCTGGTACTCCTACAATGAAAGTTGCGAATTCAGCATATCGACACAATTTTAAATGAGTAATTCTGGACTGATTTAAAAACTGGATTGACACCAATCAGTAAGTGAATGAATATATACATGCGATTACTGTACATGCTTACCAGGTATTAAGCCATAAAAAATACCCCCCCCCCCCCCCCACACACACACACTCCAATATACCCATTAGAGTATTGTCGCAGGGTGATGAAAATGGGAAATATTGTGCCTAGAGCGGGAATCGAACCCAAATCTCTTGCATTCCCGGCCAGTGTGCTAACCATTACACCACGTAGGCTCCCTAGTGAATCCTTTCAGTAAAAGACGACTATTAATATAAGTTTGAAAATTTCCAAATCTAAAATTGTATTTCCTTATGCCACCAATAGATTTCCAAACATCAAATTGATTTTCCTTGCACCATCAATAGATTTTCAAACATGAAATTGCATTTCCTTGTGCCGCCAATAGACCTATTTCATATGACGTCAGCATAGATATTTAGGTCAGTGCGCATGCTGCTTGGCTGCAGGACGGCACACGGTCACACTACAAACTCAATGGCTATGAACAATCTTCATGTGAAATATCTCTAAAAGTACACCACCTTGAAGCAACCCGCTTCGAACACAAACAGATAACATGCTTAACAAACAGGTTATATTAAACTCATATGGTTAGGGTTTTGCATTTCTATTAATTTTGAATAACCCTGACGTTTTGCACTGCGCGTATCGGCACACTCAGTGCATTGTCAATGGCTGTGAGCAATCTTCTTACAGAAAAAGTGAAATATCTCTAAAACCACACCACCTAGAGAGAAACCGCTTCGCACACAAACAGATAACATGCTTAACAAACAGATTATATTAATTTTATATGGTTCGGGTTCTGGATTTCTATTAATTTTGAATAAAACTAATGTTTTGCACTGGGCGTATCGGCAAACTCAATGCATTGTCAATGGCATTGAGCAATCTTCATACAGAAAAAGTGAAACCAAACCGCCTGGTACACATATAGAAAACATATTCAACAAATAGATTATATGAATAAGCAATGCTTAGGACCGACCCCCCCCCGCCCCCCCGATATAACTCCAGCAAAGTATTTTATGATGGCGCGTGTATTTTTTTTACTCCACTCGCGGTGTTCGATTTGAAATTCTAGCAACTCGGGTGACGAATACAGCCGTCGTTTCCGTGGAATAAAGTATTAATATTGCATTTGTGCATCCATGTTTATACCAAATTGTTCTTTATTTCTTTTAATTTTGAATTAAATCTAAATTTTGAACTGCGCGTATCGGCAAATTCTATGGCAGCGGTCATTTGTTTTTGATATATTATTAACCAATCGCTGAAACCGAATACCGTAAATTGGGCCTATGGACTTAATGCCTTGACAGTCTCAATGAGTAGTGCGGAGGAACAGGTACACTGGCCCCAGTGACGTCATCGCACCATATATGGAAGGTCTGTAGTGAGGGACCAGTGTAGTTGTGCCTTGATTCGGCATGCGCTACTCTGAGATCATAGGATATTATTAACCAATCGCTGTCGTCCACCCTGCTTGCTGTGTACCGAAGTTTGACGAGCGATTTCCGTTTCCGTTTGCCGGATTTGGATTATTCTGTTACTCAACACGAGTTTACAAATGGCGCCGCCCATACAGGGCTATTTCCGTTTCCGTTTGCTGGATTTTGGTGATTTCATTTCCCACCTCTATTAATACAGGTATTGTTTATCTCTATATATATACACGTGTTAGTCCTTAGCCTCCCCAGAGGGTGGGTCGGCATTACATAATACGGTTAGGGTTCTGCATTTCTATTAATTTTGAATAAAATAGACGTTTTGCAATGCGCCTACCGGCAAACTCAATGCACTGTCAATGGCCGTGAGCAATCTTCATTCAGAAAAAGTAAAATATCTTTAAAACCACACCACTTAGAAACAAACCGCTTGGAACACATATAGTAAACATATTCAACGAACAGATTATATTAAATTTATATGGTTAGGGCTCCCGCATTTCTATTAATTTTGAATAAAATAAACGTTTTGCACTGTGCATACCGGCAAACTCAATGGCAGTGTGCCTTCGTTCTGCAGCCAAGCTGCATGCGCATACACAATGTTTATAAACATTGAAAGGGGTCTATAGATTTTCAAACGTAAGATTGTATTTCCTTGCACTGCCAATATATTTTCAAACATAAAATTGCATTTTGCTGCGCCCCAAATAGATTTTCAAACATAAAATTGCATTTCCTTGTACCATCAATGATTTCCAAACATAAAATTGCATTTTCTTGCACCTCAGATAGATTTTAAATAATAAAATTGCATTTCGGTGCACCGCAAATAGATTTTCAAACTTAAAATTGCATTGCCTCGCACTGCTAACAGACGTCTACACACATTGTTGGTCTATAGGAGGAGCAAGGCCCGAACACACAAGTTTTGTGTACAGACTTAACTGAAGCAAACACAAACCTCTTGTTTCTTTTTCTGCGCAGACATGAGTTCCACAGACTCCTGCACACAGATCATCACGGCTGATTCGTGCACATTGGGTCCACTGTGCATGGTCTCCTCCAGTGAGTCATCGTACCGGTGTTTCAACTTCCGGTGTGGTGTGTTGGCGCTACTGTTCACAACGCTGTCACCGGCTGACGGCTGGGTGGTCTGTTGGAACTTGCTTACTCTGTTTGCGCAACAAAGTCGGATATTTTGGTCAAAAGGCTAATTTCTCACAGAACGTATTACACGATGCATCAATTTATTCACCATACTTAACGTTGCATAGTCCGATGGTTTTGAGTTTCTGTAATTTTCTGAGATAAATATATTAGGTTGATTTTTATAATCTATCTTAATTTAGTTTAAAGTAACTCATCGCCTCAACCACACAGTGGACATTTCCTGCAGAAACTATACCTCATTTACACTGTGGACATTTCCTGCAGACACTGCACCTCATTTACGCCGGAGACATTTCCTTCTATGCTGTAGACATTTCCTGCAGATACTACACCTCATTTACGCCATAGACATTTCCTTTTATGCTGTAGACATTTCCTGCATACACTACACCTCATTTACGCTGTGGACATTTCCTTTTATGCTGTAGACATTTCCTGCAGACACTACATCTCCTTTACACTGTTTCCTGCATACACTACATCTCCTTTACACTGTAGACATATCCTGCAGACACTACATCTCCGTTATACTATGGACATTTCCTGCAGACACTACACCTCATTTACACTGTGGACATTTCCTTTTATGGTGTCAACATTTCCTGCTGACACTACACCTCATTAATGACGTGGACATTTCCTTTTAAGCTGTGTACATTTCCTGCAGACATTTCCAGACACTACACCACCTCCTATAAATTTCACATAAACGATCATTCATTCTGAGGAGCAGGAATGTAATGTTTGACTTTAATGGCCGCAGACAATTGTACTGCAAGTTCACATATCCGTGCTTTAAAAGTACCAACTTCAACAGACAATATACAGCGGAAATACCTCTTGAGACTGTTGGGTCGGAACCTTTCCTTACTACAGGCCTCCTTCTCTGGTTTGTCTTTAATGACTCGCACATAGCTCTGTTGTAATTGTAAGCTGGTGTCCTGGAACAACAGATGGTACAAAGGTCCTATAAATACTCAGAGTATGCATAGTTTTGACAATTGGAAACACATGCATATAAGGTTTCGTAAAAATTAGAAATACACTTCTGAATCGATATTTGAAGTTTAAAAAAATCTTGAACTGCTTGCTAATGATCCCATCATGAATTAACGATCCCTTACATTACCACAAACGCGTAATGAGCTGAATGTAATAACAATATTTTATTATCTTGAAATTGTTCTTGTAATTAAATAGTGTAAATGACCGAAGTTAAGCATGGCCAGAAGACCTGCGCCTCAGCGCTGAAAAAAGACTGTATTCAGGTGAATAAAAATGTATAACCCCCAAAAATATATATATTGTATAATAACATTTTATTACACTTTTCCTTAGAGGAATCTTAATCGGCCGTTACAAACACGTACTCAGGCAAACACTGACAATTAACTCACGGGACGGTTCATGATGGCACGGAACATCTCACTGTCATCGCTTTGTTCTGGTGTTGTTCGGACTCCATTCGCGTCCAGTGCCAGTCTGTGGAACAGGTTCGTTGTATGGTCGATAGCATCCTGGTTTCGCAATGCCTCCTGGACACGCTCAATGGTGTCATGTATCTTGGCGCCTTTGTCCGGTAAGTGTTTTACAAAGCCTCTAAAGGAAATATGACAATTATTACTTTTTAAATCATCTCTTTTTAATTTAATATAAAAACTGTCAGAGTAGGATTCAGTATAATAAGGAATAAATAAGCTGAAACCCCGCATTGTAGATGCTTGATAATTTAGTTAACGCTGCAGTCCGATGAAAGCATCAAATTTGCTAAACTAAAACAATTATCTAGATTTGATTCTCGATGAAAGCATCAAATTGGCTGAACTAAAACAATTATCTAGATTTGATTCTACATAATCAACTTACGATACCAGTGCATTTATTGCTGCATAGAAGGGGGTACCAAGTTTCTTTTATAGATTCTGTTATTGCAGAAGCCTATGGTGTCAGAGTTTTGATGTGCTTGCCAAAATTAATTTAGCATGCTAAAATCTCTTCAAAGTTAGATTACAGGCCTAGTAATCAAGCCAATATATATAGAATGACAGAAACTCAAAACCATTGGACTATGCAGCTTTAAGAACACAACAATTTGGAACGTTATTAAAGACCGTTAAATGAATCCATTAACTTTTAGTACCAAGCAGAAAGGGACATTTAGATTAAAACTGCCAAAGCCATGGATGTTTGCAATTTGCTATTAATATCACATTATATACATTATCAACCGGTTAATAAAGATGTTCTGTCAGAACAGGAGCTGTGCAAAACCACCAATAAATAACAATTAGATGATTAGGGATTTAAACAAACTACGGAATAAAAATGAAGTAATCTCAGTTAATGTCACATGTGTGGGACACGAACACTCCCGATTAGGATCTGACAGACCCACTTACTTATTAGTCAAGAGTTTCTCCTGACGGTGAAGCAGATCTTGTAGCTCGGGTACAGTCATCTGCGAAAGGTTTACCAGCTTTTCCCGAGGGATAGCCATCGCTATGTCAGAAGCTGTTAGACACAAAATGTACAAATAACTCAATCAAAAATAATGCTAAACTATCTTTGTTTTCGTGTCTGATTATATCAACTTAATCATTTTGGAGCCGGTAAACACCTAGATAAAGGATTCACCCGGTACTCGCAGTACACGGGTGAATGACAACGTAGTCTAAATACGGGCGAAAATAGCTTTAGTATGGAACAGAGAGTAGAATGCCTGCCTCCAGTATCAAATGGATACTTCTGTAGGCACAGAGTTGATGAAATGGGCGAGAATGCAAAAAGACAAGATGGCAGCCGCAGAACGCCGTCGATTTCACTTTTAAATCTTATTAAACTAGATATTATATTATATTTTTCAACTCAAAGGTAGCGGGCTATCAATAAGACATGTAAAGAATAATTGTTGCTTCTTAGATTGTGAAATTAGGCTCTCAATTCTTTGACCCGCATTTTCGACAGCTTTTACATAGGGTTGGTTTGCACCCTATCTGCAGCAGTATGGGGTGAATCTTGTATCTAGTAAACACCATGCATCCTTGTGGATTTGAAATCTTAGAACTCGAATTGTCAGGTGCTGCCACCTACTGATATATATATATGAAAACTATAATAAAGCATACATGTAGTTTAATAGACTGTACAAGTAAAATCGACGACATTCTGGTCACCATTTTGTTTTTTCGCATTCCCTCATTTCACCAATTCTGGATACTGGAACCCGGAATTCCACTTCCTTTTCCGTACTAAAGCAGTTTCTGCTGGTACTTAGACTACGTTGTCACTCAGCCCTACTCTGGGTAGGGGTGACCAGAGTAGGGGTGAATATTTTATCAAGTTGTTCTTAACTCCTACTCTGGGTAGGGATGAATCTTTTATCTAGAGGAATATCTAAGATTCACCTCTACCCAGAATAGGGGTGAAGAATGACCTACCACTAGTATCTGAAAGAGCAACGTTTACATTATTTGCTGATGATGCAGCACTCACAGTACACAATAGAGATATTGTGGCAGCTGCAGCCCAGACAGACATGGTGCTAGATAAGGTGAATACATGGTGCCATGAAAATAAATTAACAGTAAATAGTGCCAAGATAGAGTATGTGATCTATGGGACGAAAATGAGAATAACGAGAGCCCCTCAAATCCAACTACAAATGGGTGGTACCTTACTTCGTGAAGTGGACTCCTACAAATACCTGGGTACAACTCTTGACTCCACTCTAAATGGGAATCGACAATTGGCAAGACTGAATCAAACACTGGTACTAAAACTGACAACTTTTAGGAAATTAAGGAAATTCATAAGTGAAAACACTGCACTGCTCCTGTACAAGATTACAATGACATCATATATGAACTCTTAACAAAACAACAAAAGATCAAACTGCAAAGAATTCAGAACCGAGCACTGAGAACAGTTTACCAAGGCAAGATACTCAGTGTGGCTGAACTGCACAAGAAAGCAAAATTGGATACTCTCTCAGAGCGAAGGGACCTACACCTGATGGCACTAATGCACAAACATGCAAAAGATGAAAAATTCATTGAACGCACAAATAGAATAACAAGAGGAGCCTCCACCCTGCTCAATGTACCACACCCCTCAACAAATAAATATAAGGGAGCACCAATTTACAAAGGTAGTGTCATGTGGAATGACCTCCCTATCAGAGTTAGAGAAACAGAAACAATACTAGCCTTCAAAAATGCATATAAAGCCCACCTGGTTATTCAGGCCCTTGAATGACTACTGTAGTAATTACTAGCAAAGCCCTGAGCTCCTGCCCCCCCCTCCCCCGCATCCTGGCTTGCTCTCCTGTGGGTTTTTCCCCCCTGCCACCCACCCCAATGGGCCCCCCTCCCCTGCCACCACCCTTAACCATCATGAACAAACCAACAACACACCGAACATCCTACACAACTATCAATCTGTTTAAACACATTGAACATTACATAAGACAGACAAAATGTCTTGACAACTATAAACTTAGCTTGTTTTATAAGAGAAAAATGTAACCCACAACGATTGTTTGAGTTGCCCCGAGTATACACCTTCTACTCGGTGCTGCTCCCCATTTTTGTATGAACCGCAGTGACTGGTGCTGTACATTATACAGCAGGAGCCACTCCCTTAATTCTACACGATCGGTGCTGTGACTAATACAGCACTGATCAAACTTAGATTATTTAGAATGTCAATTCCAATAGTAAGATGGCCGGAAGACCAGTGATCCGGCGCTGACAAATGTCATATTCAGATGAATAAATACATTACCAAATTTTTTTTTTTTTTAGAAAAAGTTATGAAAATTGTTGTGTATCAAAAACAATCAATCAGAGATGAGCTCCTCGTTCCTCATCCAGTGTTTATCTATATCAGCACAAAGTTGATTAAATGAGAGAGAATGCAAAAATGCTACCGATTCGACTTTTAAAGTCCAATAAACTACATGCTTTATTATATTTTTCAAATTAAAAGTAGCAAGTAAATATGAAGATATACGTGAAGAATATATTTTTCTTCTTATATTAAGAAAGTACGTACTCATTTCTTTCCCCACTTTTTCTAATGGGTTGTTATTAACACATACTGTTAATTACTAGGTTTGGGGTGAATCGTTTATCTAGAGATGAAGGTGATAACTGACCGCATCATTATGATAATACTGACCTGACCCCCCCCCCCCCCAGGGGGAGGCTAATGACTAACATGTGTATATATATACATAAACAATACCTACAGAGAGGGAAAATAAAGGAATTTTCCAGAAGCCGGAACCAGCTACCAGCTGGGTATAAGTTTCAGTACTGCTGAGACTGGTTCTGGGAAAATCTGTGCTTATAGATTGTGTCCGCTGGTGACCAGACCCAGAACCAGGGCCGCGTTCAACTGCACACCTGGGAGGTATTCCAAATGTTGGGCTACTCTGAATAGCGTTTTAGCATCTGGGTGCCTCAAAAATGGCAGCCTCCATAGTGTGCACTTCCTGCGGCCATTTGCAATTGCAAGGACAGCTCTGATTGGCTAATACCCACAGCCATTTTGGAGGCTTTTTCGCATCCTACTCGAAAAGGTATGACCTCTCGGAGCCGACTCCGAGGTGCATCTTAAGTGCAAATAGTTTTTTTGTTCTTTTTTAAAATACATTACTGAGCCACAAAATCCTCATTATTATCAAGTCCAGATAGACAAATATAAACAGAATGCCAGAAAATGTTGGTATGAAATAAACCAAATCAAACCTAAAAACGAGACAAGAATCAGTGGCCTTGCAAGTGAAGAGACTGGTATTAAAATCCCAGATGAATTATTGGCAGAGGAAATCAATAACTATTTCATAGATATAGGTGAGAAACTAGCCAATAAATTCAAACAGAAGGATGATCAACACAAAACCTTCCATGCCAAACTAAATGAAGAAAAGTATGACCTTCTGTTTTGTGATCGATCGTATCAAATGCCTTCTTGAAATCCAGGAAGACTGCGATAGTAAGATCACCCTTGTCTATGTTTGATAGAAGTGCATCCAGTGGAGAGGCCAGTGCCCCAGCGGTGGACTTATTTTTCCTAAAAGCGTTTTGCTGGTAGGTCAAATAGTTAGAGGACTCAAGGAATGTCTTAATTTGGTCATGTATTATTTGTTCTATGATCTTGCCAGGCAGCGGGAGGATCGATATTGGGGGTAGTTCACTACAGGTTTGTGGGATGTTGACTTTAGGTATGGGCGTCACTGTGGCTACGTTCCAGTCGTCAGGGAAGATGCCTGTGCTGATTATTAGGTTATATAAATGTGTAAATTCTGCACTCAGTGTTGTGATCGCGCTTTTTATCAAAGTGGTGCTGATGTCCTTCATACCTGATGATTTGTAGATCGATATTTTGTTAGTTCTATCAAGGATTTCATCCTGGGTTGTTTCCAGGAGGTCATACTTTTCTTTATTTTGTTTGAATTTATTGGCTAGTTTCTCACCTATATCTATGAAATAGTTATTGATTTCCTCTGCTAATAATTCATCTGGGATTTTTTTACCAGTCTCTTCATTTGTAAGGCCACTGATTCTTGTCTTGTTTTTAGGTTCGATTTGGTGTATTTCATACCAACATTTTCTGGCATTCTGTTTATATTTGTCTATCTGGACTTGATAATACCTTACTTACTTCACTCCTAGCCTTCCTGACCATACATTTAGCCATGAATTCATCCCCTGGATCTTTTGTTTTCTCAAACTTTTGGATAAAGTAATCTCTATCCTTTTGAAGCTCTAGTAGTTCATCATTAAGGTAACCTGCTGATTATCTATATATGCTGTCCCAAATTACTAGTTAATGCACCAATATCGAAGCTGGATATATATAATAGAATTACGATGCATGTTTTGGTTTTGAAAAATAAATATTTCATCGGGCCATACAACTTTAAATTACTATATAATTAGGAAGTGCACGTCCGCGCGCTATGCGACCTCCGTTTTCTGCCAAATATATGTTCCCGGGAAAATCGTTTTGATAACAGAGGGGTGCCCCAAAATGCTTGCTTTTCATTGGCTCTTAGGGGGTATCCCCATGACTTTCAGTGTATGATGTAGATAAAATGTCCAGCTACAATCTCATGTTGACAGTTTGAAAATCCGTTCACGTTTTCTGTGCCTGTCCACATTCAGAAGATTTGACTTGGTTTCAACACTCAAACTCCACCTTCTATATATCTTGAGTAGCTCTAAGAAGTAGATGGTCATTTAAACCTGTTATTTATTTACCATTGTGTGAAGTTTCATGATGCTGTTAGGTCGAAAAGGTACTTTGCTAGGTCGCCAAAATTTCAGTGTTAAGATTGATCAATTCAATGACGACCGAAAATCCACAAATATGCCCCGTGTTTATGACTCAACTAAACCCACTTTGAGCACACAAAACACAAAACTAATACATTATAGTGTTATGCAATTATCTTAGAATGCTAAAAAAAAGTCTTTTATGACAAAATATATTTGTATATGGTGGATAATTGGAGATTTGTGGGGCCTACATCTTGAGGTTTTACTACAGGAACAGGTCACGTGACCCAGTTTAAGGAATCTAATTGGCTGAGGGGATTTGTTTACAAACATGACACCATGTGCTTTATATGTTTTGATGCCAAACAGTCTATTTCCATTCTGTTTGAGGTCATTTATGAACATATTTCTGTATCTCAAGCTATTGCCTAGTGTTTATTATGCGTTTGTGCCATCTTTATGTGAAATTCAGCAGATAGTTGATGAAATTAAGGGTGCATATTATGATTATTATTAATAAACCTCTTGATGCCAAATAGTCAATTTCCATTAAGTTTGAGGTGATTTATGGATATACTATTGTATTTCAAGCTACTGTCTTGTACTTACCTTGTTTTTTTTTCACATCCTAGCAACATCTAAGGTCATATCAGCACGGCTACCGACTTTATGCCAAATAGTCAATTTCCATTAGGTTTGAGGTGATTTATGGATATATTGTATTTCAAGATACTGTCTTGTATTTACCTTGTTTGTTGTTTTATGTCCTAGCAACATCTAAGGTAATATCAGGACTACTGTCTTGTACTTACCTTGTTTGTTTGTTTTATGTTCTAGCAACATCTAAGGTCATATCAGCACGGGTACCGCCTTGATGCCAAATAGTCAATTTCCATTAGGTTTGAGGTGATTTAGGGATATATTGTATTTCAAGCTACTGTCTTGTATTTACCTTGTTTGTTGTTTTATGTCCTAGCAACATCTAAGGTCAAATCAGGACAGGTACCGACTTGTGACAGCGCACACTCATGGCGACTGAGAGACCAGACCATAAACCAGCACATAATTGATTAAATTAGGGGTGCATATTATTATTATTATTATTATTAAACCTAGCATTGCTGGGGTTTTAATGTATTTTTTTTTCCAGAATGTAGAGATGCCTCCAATTACTTTTATTTTAATGGGTGGAATCGATAGAGCAGATAGACATCTACTTACACTGAAAACTTCATTTAGATATCTCGATTATTTTGGAAGTTAGAAAAAGAAAAGACTAAATATCTAGGTTTTGGGTCACCCACTTGTAATGCTAAAACATTAAAAGAAATGAAGAAAACTTAACGTTTCATGGATATATGTTAGTTATACTAGACTTAGTCAGAGAGCGTGTATATAGATGAGAGGGACAACTCCCACGAAAATAGGTAACACAGGCTACAGTGGCGCTCCTGGCAGTTATTGTTGAACAAGTCTTGTGTTTGCCGGTACGCGCAGTGCAAAACATTTATTTTCTTAAAAGATTAATAGAAATCCAGAACCATAACCTTATAAATTCAATATAATCTTGTTGGTAAACATGTTTTCTATATGTGTACCAAGCGGCTTGTTTCTATTTGGTGTAGTTTTAGAGATATTTCACTTTTTCTGTAGGAAGATTGCACACGACCATTGACAATGCCTTGAGTTTGCCAGCTGTGTCATAAAGTGTTCAACAACCACCACTTGGAGCGCCACAGTCGACAGCTGTTACATAGGCCAGTATGAGAGTTGTCCCTCTCATCTATATACACGCTCTCTGACTTAGTTGTAAATTGACATATTAATGAGATTCTTATGAATCTACCAATACAAAAGTAAGGATGAAAGTAGTTACAATGGACCCATGGATATACTCATTAAACAATGAGAAATTTCTATAACCTCCTTCTAAATCACTAATGTATTCATTTAGTTTTATTTTAATGGCGTATATCCCCCAAGTCACTTTTATTTTAATGGGTGAAATCAACAGAACAGCTACAGGGGCGCACCCAGGGGAGTTTCCTGGTTGCCCGGAACCCCCCCCCCCCCAAAATGAATTATGAATCATATAGACCTAAATTATTGCATTAAATTTATTAAGGAACACTAGATTTTAAGATTATGTGAAAAATTGCACCAAAATGTGGGTTGTTGCACCAGAAAACCATGTAAAATATTGCCCTAAAATGGGTGTTGTTCCACCAACCCATGTGAAAAAGATTACCCTAAAATAGGGGTAGTTTCGATCCATATTTGGAAATTCCCCATGCCAATTCCTGGGTGCTCCCTGAGCTAGGAATCTACTAGATACAAGATTCACCCCGTACTGCTGCAGTAGGGGTGCAAAGCAACCCTATGTAAAAGCTGTCGAAAAAACGGGTCAATGAATTGAGAGCCTAATTTCACAATCTAAGAAGCAACATTTATTCTTTACATATGTCTTATTGATAGCCCGCTACCTTTGAGTTGAAAAATATAATATAATATCTAGCTTAATGCAATTTAAAAGTGAAATCGACGGCGTTCTGCGGCCGCCATCTTGTCTTTTTGCATTCTCTCCTATTTCACCAACTCTGTGCCTATATGGGGAGTATATGCCTATATTTTCAGATAGGTGTGGTTTGAAAATTTTGTCCACATTGGTAGGTACCCCGGAATCCGCCGGGAGCGCCACTTTTGCCGGTGCGATAAAACTCGTACAACTTCTTGAGGCTTTCTGAGCAGGCCAGGCATGTCGGAAAACGGCACCACATGTGCAACACATGCACACTGCATTGACTGCTACATCTGGGTTTGAAGCACAACAGACTGGGGCACAGATAGAGACCATTTTCAGTGCTGTGTGACATTTGAAAGGCATTTTACCAAGCCATTCAAGTCTTCAGATGCAGAAATCAGAGCTAAGACTGCCGGGAATGTGCATGTTAACTATGATAATGTGAAACTTTAGCATTTTATCTTCCTAAAACTGGTCTTACATTGACTCTAACTGGAATCGCAACTCTACAATTTGATGGCCAAAAGTTGGTGTTTTGACTGCATTCTGGAGTTGAGTGACATACGCACGGCCCCCGCGGCCCCCACGAGGGTCGAGGGATGAGCCCTAAATAAGGCACTTCTCTAGTGCATTAGCTAATACAAAGAATCTTAAATTCAACAAACTTCAAATGCACATATCTCATTCAATTTTTGGAATATCTTAAAAATTCAAAAAGCATATTGCTTTTGATTCATTGGAGCTTCCAATGAAATTATAATTTGAATGTTTGGAATATTTTGAAAATTTTACTGGGGTACCTAACATTGGGGCCATTGCTAATATAATACCGACCCACCCACGGGGAGGCTTAAGACTAACACGTGTATAGATACTAAGATAGATACACATAAAGTAAACAATACCCACAGAGGATTTCGCCAAAATCCAACAACCGGAAACGGAAATAGCCCCCTATGGGCGCCGCCATTTGTAAACTCCTGTCCGAGAAATCATATCCAGCAAACGGAAACGGAAATCCCTTGTCAAACTTCGGTACGGAGCAAGCAGGATGGTATTCGGGGTCAGCTATTGGTTAATAATATATCAAAACAAATGCCCGCTGCCATAGAATTTGCCGATACGTGCAGTTCAAAACTTAGATTTTATTCAAAATTAAAAGAAATAAATAACAATTTGGCATAAACATGGGTGCACAAATGAAATATTAATAGTTTACTTCGCGGAAACGACGTATTCGGGTCACCCAAGTTGTTGTTTTGGGGAGTTTTCAGTCGCATTGGTGCGCTGAAGGCTGCAAATCTGCAGCACTGAAAGCAGTCCCATGTGGTTGATAGAATTTCAAATCGAACACCGCGAGTGGAGTAAAAAAAATCATAAAATACTTTGCTGTAGTTATATCGGTGGGTCGGTCCTAAGCATTGCTTATTCATATTACTATTAATAGATCCCTTCACCTATTTTCGCTCGTACACAGCATGACCTAACACTCATCGTATAAAATAGAATCTAACCTTAGATGAAAACTGTCAATTACACCATATGGTGATTATATCATCTACGTGTTATTCCAATCGTTATTATAATAAGCGATCATAGTAAGGCGATCATAGCAAGTGAATTACCTACGTCCGTAGTACGGAGCGAAAAACGAATTGTTTGGACTCACCACAACTTTCCCAACGGCCTTCACCTTGACCGTCACTGGGACCCTGCGGTCGGTGCGACTCACGCTTTAACTCGTCCCTCAACACTTACTGGGAGCACATAGAACCAGTATGCTTCTCCTATCGGCTGAGCGCCGATTTCCTCAGTATGTCATCTTTTTTTTTTTCCAAAATGAAATTCGTTCGTGCTAGAACACTTCCCAGGAAGGTTCCTAGCGTAATAACAAACAGTAGAAACTCGATTCGCGGGAACCAGATAGTGCCAATCTTTCTTGCCATCTAGTGGTATTCCATTGAACTAAACTATTAGACACCTCTTCCCACTTTTCTGACGTCCTGTGTTTGCTGTAACCGCTGGTAGTGTACCAATCATCTGTTAACATTTAGTTATTCTGTACTGTAGCATTACAACTATATCGAAATTAGTATATGAGCATTATTGAACAGTTCACAGTAGTATGTTGAAGTAGTCACAGTAAGGTTCTCTCTGGCGGAGTGGTTAGAGTGTCTTTTTTCTAGTTCAGACTTCAGACTGAGACTCCTAATCTGAGACTGAGGGTCGGCGGTTCGATTCCCCTTGCCCCCAGCTCTGCCAATTGGGATTTCCACCGCTGTGTATAACTTATGCTAGGTACACACCTAGCGTATACGATCGTTTTTCCGCACCCACCTACCGTATACTATCTAAAACTGCCCAAAAGTCGTGAGGTGTGCACTCCCCTAGCACACCTACCAATTGCGATTCCCGATTTTTAGGGCTAAAACGGTAGGTGTGCGCTAGCATTACGATTGCGATTCCCGATTCGAAAAATGAATCGGCCCGATTTCAGTTTTAAGCAGATCGGGAGTTTTAGTGCGCGAATCCTATACGGTATGCGTGTACCTAGCATAACAGTGTCATCAAAGGCTGGTTGCTCTCTAGATACAATATTCACCCCGTACTGCTACAAGTACCGGGTGAATCTTTTATTTAGTTGCTCTCATACCATGTCTATGTGGTGTGGGAGGTTAAAAATATCTTGAGTTGGTAAAAGTGTAGGCTCGGGCTTTCTATCGACCAGCAGTGGAATGAGGAAGACCAGTCGTCTATGACTGAAATTTCCCCTGCTTAAACAACTAATGGACCAAAAAAAAAAAAGAAGGTTTCCTGCTCTGTCTTCCGCCAACTGCCCCGGATCATTCTGGCCCCGAGGGCGAGGAGGGGCGTGGCCGTGGCTATTGAATTGAACACTACAACTTTTTAACTTTACAACTATAGCATCCTTGAAATTTAAGCAGTGTAGAAACTGATTAAATTATCTGAACCAATGAATCAAGTTTTTCTATGTGATCAGAAACAAATGGAAAGAACAGTTGAAGTTGTATATTCTGATGGTTTTTGAATTTTTGGTTTCTTTAGCTAAATACATCAGGTTGACCATTACCCATGTTGCCAGTAACATGCATAAATCAAGCCTATGACGACGGGCCCCATAGCGATGCTTGTCATAGATACCAAGTGCAGTATAGCATTCAGTAACTATGACCAAAAGCTGACTTCCGCCGGTTGATTTTAAAAAACAATTCATTCCTCACCTACTTGTTGATCAGTGCAGATCAGAGCTCTTCAACAAGTAACAAAATTAGAGGTTCTCCTGTCAGCTGTCTGCTGGCCTACTGGGACTGTACGATGCCGAAAGTAAAGTCAACTGTCCGTGGGACTGGACGGTTCTCCTCTGCATTGCTGCATCCCAGCGATGCGCGTTGTGGCAGCTCTAGCCATCTACCAGTGGAGTCGCCAGGATCACAAAGCCGTGTTCGTATGACTTCTTCATTCAATGCATCTCCTGTAGTAAATACTGTTCCAGGGGCGTCGCTGGAGGAGATATCCCGCCTCTTAGATAACAAACTGTCCACTGTTACGGCGCCGCTTTTGGCTCGGTTAGATTATATTGAATCGAATTTGACGGAAGCGCCACTGTTACTCGGCGAATCGGGCCGTGCGGATGTGTCTGTCGATGACGTAGACAGTGTCGCCGCGCCAACAGTGGTACGCAGCAGGCGACGGTCTACAAGTGGGACTAAATCGTGTGTTGGGTGTGGTGAAGCTCGTTGTATGCCAGTTGTGATGCAAGCAGTCCCTATTCAAAATGAGGTCGTGTCAGTTGGTGGCACTTCTGCGGAAATAGAAGTGCGTAACAGTTCCGTGCATGGTAATGTACCGTCGGTTGACGGTGAGGTAGATGTTGGTTCAGATTCAGACGATGAACTAAAGGACTTGTTACGGGTTGCAGGGGCGCGGATTAAGAGGACAACAGGTAAACATGAACTATTGCCGCATAAATATGTAATACGGGGAGAGAAGAAGGGCAAGGTCGGTCTTGGTCAGAGTACGTGGTACGAGTACTTTGCGGCAATTCGCCGCATGATAAAACGCGGTGACGTTCCTGTCAACTGGGTGCCGAAGCTGGAAGATCACATGGACACCCTCTTTGATATGGCGCAGTCGTACACCTGGGAAACGTGCTTGGCGTTTTCGGAAAAAATATTTAATATGATAGCGGACAAACGACTCCGCGATGGGTGGAATAATGACAGTTTAATTCAAGATGTTCGACGTGATGTGTGCGGGTTGGGGCACCGGTTGACAGGTTCAGTTGTCAATCTCCATAGAGACGTTGGGACTACTGACTATAATAAAGAAACTGATGGGAAGCCGTGTACAATCTGGAACAGGGGTAAATCCTGTGGTTTCTTCTCTAGTCATGGTGTGGGCAATGAACGGTTTTTACATATTTGTACGTGGTGTGCCTTTCATATCAAAAAGAAATATTTCCACAGGGAATTGGACTGTAAGAACAAGACTAAAATACGCGAACTGAAATCTACCGTGGTGACTGATCGTGTTAAGAATTTTCAGTAAGCAGCCTGGCTGGGGCTTCACAAGATTCAAGTGCGTTCGGTGTGTCGGTGCTGGACTCGTCAAGGCGCCCCCGGCAAGGTCTACTTGACGTCGGAGGCCTCCGTGTACAACACTGCACATCGTTTGACCCAGTCGCCGTTGAGTTACAGGTCGGTGAGGTGTTAGTCGCAGGCGTTAATTTGCCACTGAGTATTGCTGAGTCTGCACCTATTATTGTTCCCATTGCTAGCCCGACATACGTTGTTAACAATATTGAGTTGTCTTCTGACATTCAGAAGGGAGTTAGGCTTGTCTCTAAGGCTCGGGAAAATGAAGTTGTTACTAGGAAGCGTATACAAGTCAGTTCACCTAAGGCGTTGTGTCGCCGTGTTTATTTGAATAGTAACTCTGGTAATATTACATGGTATAACTCAAAAATTAGGAAACTCAATAATAACATTGTTAATAATACTGGTGGGAACAAGGCTAAGGCGAAAGTAGATTTCTCATGCAAATTACAGCGACCATCCCGTGCTGTCTCACATCTGGCGACTGGGTTCCAAACGGCTGGTTGCCATGGACATGCATCCCACCACCTCTATCACGACGGTGATATAGGCGATCAGCCTCAAAGCAGACAATACTCATTGTTTGGTGAATCCTTTCACACCACATCATCGGAGTTTAATCAAACTTCCACGCTTCCAACATTGATTGATCCAGCCGTCAACTCAGTGCATGGATCCATGTGTACTCACACAAACTTTAGTGCTAATCAGCACGACTGTGTTCATAATTCTCATGTGTTTTGTTCTCCTGATAATGTTGCTGTTCATCATGTACCATTATTGAAAAATGTTCCGTTGGCCGTTCCGCCTTTTAATACTGTTTGTGTTCCGAACCAGTTAAAGACTATCGATCGTAGTCTTGTGTCAATACATGGTAAAGGTGAAAATTCCGATAGTACTGTTGTTGATCAATCAGGTATGGACACTTTCGCAAATGGCAGTATTAATATTCCCAGTGCGTCTAAGCTGTTGGCTGAAGGTAGTCGTCGGTGTTATGTCACTAACGTATCTCATATTGAAATCGACATGCAATTGGACGCGGATGATATTGACCGGGGTCTGCCGTTTTGCGAGTTGTCTCCTGGTAATTACAAGAATGTCTTACTGGACATATGGCCTACTTGGAGTGTTAACATAGTCCCCCGCTGTTCTTACTCTGAAATTTATGATGTGGTACGGCGGTCAGGCCTGCCAAATTATCTGAAGTCTAGGATTCCCGTACCGTCAGGTCTTAAGTTAAAAATGTGGAGGAAGCTCCTAGTTGATTATGATGATAAAAATTTACTTGATTATTTGGAATTCGGATGGCCGGCTAATTACACAAGGGATGTTCCACCTTCGCCAGTTGATACTAATCACAGTTGTGATGACGAAGATCTATTTTGGATAGATAATTATGTGACCACAGAACTGTCTTATGGGGCCTTGCTGGGACCGTTCAGTACTCCACCTTTTTGTGATATTACTGGATGCCCGGCCACGTTTGGGACACCAGATAATATGACAAAACTCTCCCCGTCATTATCTCTTATCTGTCAACTCATTTAACCAATATGAAGGAAGAATGAAGACAAGTCACTCGTACACAGGTGTGGTTCTGGCGGTTTCAACTTACCAAACGCACACACACAACGGCCTTCCCGAATTTCAAACTATATATAAATTTATATCGTTCTTTAACCCGAACCGTCGGTGCCGCGCACACCCGCAACGACCTTCCCGAATTTCAAACAATACATAAATCTATACCGTTTAACACAGAGCCGGCGGCGTCGCGCACACACTCCTAACTTCAACTATATATGTACTTTTCAGTCTCGTACACTGGGCTATCGTGTGGTTTTGGCGGCGACGCGCGCACACCACGGCCTTCTCCAATTTCCTTTTGATTAGATATAAAGTTACCGTCGCGCGCCCCACGACTAACCAGCTTTCCGATTGCAAGTAACTTTACATATAAATCTATATATCTCCAAAATCGTTCCTACTGGACATAGAACGGACTCGCCTCACACAGAACGTACTAGCCCCACACAGAACGTACTAGCCTCACACAGAACGTACTAGCCTCACACAGAACGCACTAGCCTCACACAGAACGTACTAGCCTCACACAGAACGTACTAGCCTCACACAGAATGCACTAGCCTCACACAGAACATAATAGCCTCACCCACTATATATACAGAGCATATATATCAACGTTCACACATTCCCTGTACTTCTCAACAACACATATCACACCCATCTCAACACACATGCATCAAAACGCATATATATCAAAGTACACACATATCGACACACATTCTTTTTCGTTTTATGTATTGTGTGTGTACTGGCAGTGTGCATGCCATGTGGTTGTGATGATCCTTGCCTCCTTGTGTGTGCCTTTGTTACATACATACATGTATTAACAACAATTTCAACACATTCCCCATCACACACATCTCGACACACATGCATCAATTTCGTTACAAATAGCGGTACACAGTGTCTCACCCCCGTCTTGACGCCCCGGCGTCCCAAAACAAGTGGTAACAGCACAAAACTGGACCCTACCTGACCATCGATGATGTGTGTCGTCATCACGGGTGTTCTCGTCGTCATCACGGAGTTCTTCTGTCGTCTGTCTGAGTTTCAGACACTTCGTTGTGGTCACCACTGTGATATTACTGGATGCCCGGCCACGTTTGGGACACCAGATAATATGACAAAACTCTCCCCGTCATTATCTCTTATCTGTCAACTCATTTAACCAATATGAAGGAAGAATGAAGACAAGTCACTCAGATAAACAGTGGGGAAGTTGTGCTTTATTAACACCGACTTCTGTCCACCTACCAGTGACCTACCATCCACTCCCCTTACCTTCTAGCCACACAAGATATCATTACCTCTTTAGCCTGTATAGAAAGCAGTGTACACAGCCCATGGGACAGGAGTCCTATGGCTGTGTTACACTCAATTGGAATATATGAATTTAGCCAGCATCAGACAGAGTGTCTGGGGTTCCTGCTCAAGAGTAGGTGTGTCTCACTCAAGAGCCAGGAGTAGAGTGATCTCTCTCCAGGGGGTCTGGAGCAGAGCCTAGAGTTAAGATCTTGGTTTGAGGCTAGTGTGGCTAGAGGGCCAATGGGAAGTGGGTGACTGGGCAGTCCTCAGCCAGCCAATCAGGCACCTCCACAGTCTGGGTGGGTGGCACCCTCCCCAGTAGGGGTGGCTGTCACTCAACCCAGCTGCAGGTGGTGCCCTGTGTGTATATGCAGATTAGGCTGGTGGGCCCACCCAGTGGTCATGTAGGGACAGGTAGCTGCAAACAGTTACAATAGATCTCTGTTAAAATGGTCATTTCTCCAATTGCACTCTTTATGAATGCATTGAGAAGTATTTCAACACTCATGTACTGTCTCTTATTTAGGAACATCTCCTCATTAATCTTAGGCATCATGTATGAACATATATTTCACATAGCTTATATCATGTCATAATGGGAGTGGGATATTATTACTTTTAGTTTACATAACATCGTCCACACTCCATCGCCCAAGAATAATAATGCTGTCTACCAATATACAATTCTAAACCGAAAATCCGTATATTTTTACATTTTGTTCCTTGGGCACAAATAAGCCCAATTATGACCCGCCCAAAGAAAAATACCAAGGAACGTAGGATTATTGTAGATCTGAGCTTTCCGCGAGGTAGGGGGGTTATTGCAGGTATAGTTAGAGGTTTTTACCAAGGCTGTAGGTATACGTATAAATTGCCTACTATAATGTCGTTGGCAAGTGAAGTGACTAAATTGGGTACCGGGTGCTACATGTGGTCTATAGACCTAGCAAGAGCGTACAGGCAATTAATGACCTGCCCTCTTAGCGTACCGTTATTCGGGATCAAGGTTAATAATAATTATTATTTTGATATCGCACCCCCATTCGGTTGTAGGACGTCTAGTATGGCGTGCGCCAGAACGACGTCAGCAGTAGTGCATTTAATGACTAAGAAGGGATTTTTTGCTTTGTGTTACTTAGATGATTTTGTGGGTGTAGAAAGTACATTTGTAAAGGCGCAAGCAGCATATGAATACATAAAAAAATTGACTGCATTATTGGGGCTAGAGTTGTCAATTAAGAAATGCACTGCACCAGTGACGAACATTGTATGGCTGGGGTATGAAATTGATTCGAATGACATGGTAGTTAGAATTCCAAAGGAGAAACTGGTAGAGGTATTAACGGAGTGTAAAAGATGGACACAGGGAAGTAAGGTTACCAGAAAGAACATTCAAACGTTGGTGGGTAGATTACAATTTATTTCGAAATGTGTAGTTCAATCAAGACGATTCATGAATAGAATTTTGGATTTTTTGAGAAGTACTCCGTTTGTTGGGAAGGCAATAGTTACTGAGGGTTTAATTCGGGATGTAGCCTGGTTTTTGCGTTTCGCGGAAGGTAGTAATGGGTTAATTTTGCTCAGGCCGTATCCAAGGAAAAGGTGGGTAATTGAATGTGATTCATCCCTTCTTGCAGGCGGGGCGTTCAGTGGTACGCATTATTTTTCTCAGTTGTACTCTCCAGAAATTCTTAAGTAATGATTTTCACATAGCACAATTAGAGGCTATAAATTTGGTAGTAGCGCTTAAAAACCTTTGTCCCATCCGCCCTGAAGAGTTTATTATTATCATTAATACTGATAATGAAGCATCACAAAAGGTTTTATCTGCGGGTGCTGGGAAGGACCCAGTCTTGTGTGCTTGTGCTAGGGAGATCTGGCGATTTTCAGCCCAGAATTGTTGCGAAGTACAAGTCATACACAAGGCTGGGAAGGACCTAGTACTAGCGGATGCTCTGAGTAGGATGTTTTTCGACTCCAATTGTAAATTGTTAGCCGACGAATTGTGTCACCGCCATGCCCTATCCAAAATAGAGGTTTGTCATGATAATAATGTGTTTGACCTGTATCTCTAATGCTACTCGGTCTCTAATTCATTTTCTTGCCTTTTTTCTACACTCGCAGATTACAATGATGCTGTAGTTAATAAGCTAAGCATATATTTCAAGGCTGGATTAGCGGAAGGGACCTGGAGAAATAAAAGGGTGCACTTTTTTGAATATTTGAAGTTTTGCAAGAAACAAAAAGATAATCCTAAAAAACCCAAGCTGAAGACGGTAATGCTATACACTTTATACTTAAATGATAAACTGAAAACCCCAGGGGCTATTAAAAACTATCTAAGTGGTGCCAAATCATGGCTAAGGCTGGTAGGGGGTGACTGTAATGTCTTTGACAGGTATGCGTTAGTGGTACTAAAGCAAGGAATATTTAAATTAAAGAATAACATTGTAAATAGAGCTTATCCATTAAAGATTAAACACGTTAAGTTAATTATATTAAAATTGCTGTCTATTGGTAAATATGGGCTGGTGTTTATTGCTGCTGTTCTTATTGGATATACTTGCTTATTAAGACAATCAAATTTATTCTACTCCGAGATGCTGGGTGATACATTACTGGGCGGAGATATCCGGGCACATCCAACGTACCTGATGGTGCACATACGCAGTACTAAAACCACATGCAGACCAGAGGACAGATACCGCATCAGGCTGCCAACAGGACCGAACCCCATGTTCTGTCCTGTACGTGCATGGAGAAACTACACTCGCCATACATGTGGGCATGAGGGCACCCCAGCATTCGTACTCTCGAACGGGGACCCGCTGACTAGCCAGGCTTTCATGAAATGCCTACGTTTGGTCTTAAAGGGGGCCAAGCTACCCTGGTGGCCGATGGTGACGTCACACAGCCTTCGTCGTGGAGCTGCCCAAGAGTATGCTCGTGTAGGAGTATCGTTGGACTGTATAAAATCATTGGGTCACTGGAAATCAAATAGTATTTTTAACTATGTAAATAAAAACCTTGTTAGTAAGGGACCATCTGCCCTCCTTTCACAATTTGGCTGAGAGCTAGATGGTCCTTTCCACTGCTTGATTGTGTGAAATAATGAATAAGCGATGATGTGTGCCTGGTGTGCTTCAAGAGTATGACCGTGATCACCCCCTAGCTGATGGTTCCTGTCTTCAACTCTTCTCAAGAAAAATCTAATCCTCATAAATTAAACTATATAATCACTAAATAAATAATTAGTTTCCTAATCCACCTGCAAATAAGTAACATGGATAGTTAGGCTTAATATCTCTACTGGATTGTACTATCCAGGATGATAAAATAGATCAGGACAAGTATATTAGTGTCATCTGTACTGATGAAATATTAACTTGTCGTTATTGTTAGCTATTGATAACTATATCAGAGGCTAATGTAAAAATTTATTAAGCATGGTTAATAAATTTATTAGTCCACGAAAATTTAAATTCCCGTGTCTGGTCTTGAATTATAGCGTACTATTCATTATTCTTGAATAACGTTGATGAAAAATGGTTAGTTTTGGAGCAATTTGACCTGAAATAACTCAAATAATTTCGGCAAGCTTTCCAAACCTCTTGTAACGACACAGTTTGCCATCTCGTGATGGTCACGGGATGAGGTTATAATAGATGCGCTTATCAGTTCAAATGTGAACTTTGGTAACGGTGAGGGCCTTGGTCTTATTTCAACTCGCCCTTAAAAATACTACACTACAGGGCCTACTCTGTATTATTGACAGCCTAAATGCTCAATTTTATTACTACAATTGGTTTCAACATGTACTTAGCCACAGACAAAAAAGAAATGTGTTGGGACCTAACATGTGTCTATTATTTTACTTCGGGATCTAAAGTTTGTTTTATTTAACGACGCCTCTAGAGCACGTTGATTTTTATCATCGGCTATTGGACGCCAAATACTTAGGGATCTGGTAATTTGCTCAAATAAATACGACTAGCACAAGAATAGGCCTATTTGTATCAGGCCAATGTCTCGCACGACTTGTAGCGGCAAATATGGGGTTGTAGTCAAATTAGCTGCCGAACATAACATGTTAAACTTGACAAAGATGTGTTAGAACATTGGGATGTCAAACCATTGTATGTGGAGCAATACCATTGAACACTATATTAGTATTTGAATATTACAGGTGGGTGTAATAAAGCTTTTTTTCCCCTTTCTTTTTTATAGCCAACCCTATTGTATCTGGGAGCCAGCCACCTGTAGTTGTAAAAAAAGAAAAAGAAAAAAAAGAAGTCCTGTCAGCTATGGATGCCATGAAGATGATGGAGGGTGTGACGCTGGTCGTCACAATAGCCATGTTGTTTTCTGGACTGTGAGTATAGGCACCCGCCTTCTATTGTCATAAGTATTGCTAACTTTGTATAATCAAATATAGGAGTCGCTTTCATGATGGTCTGAGTGAAACAACATTAGACCTTTGTCCATAGTAATGGAAGCAAAATAGATTATGACAGATGATCAAGTTATCTTTTAGCGTGATAGATACCTTCTTTTTTGTTAGATGAAATTTTCTTTAAAAATCAAATTAAAGGGCGAAAATATCAGTCAAACAAATATTGATAAATCATCCTACTAATATTTTACTAACAGCATTAAGGAAGGGGTACGTAACAGCGTTATATGTATGCAGGCCAAGCTCGAAGACTGTCTTGACATTCTATGATTAATTTAAATGAAGATTATGCAGTAAATTATATCATAAGTGTGGTATGTCACTGGTCAACGTGTCTATATGATGTAGGCGTACAATACCACGTACCTTTAAAGTACACGATCTGAAACCATGACTATTCGCTTTCAGGGTTCCCAGCTACAAAATGTTCAACACCGGAGACACCCGAAATGTGCCATACTTCATGTTTATGCTCAGCACGATTTCGTAAGGGACTTATTTTGACTGTAAACATTTAGAAATTGTTAACAATTGTTCCAATTCTTTTGCATACTATACATAATCTTTGTTAATTAGCATGTCCATGTGTATTCATTTAAAAAATAACGTAGCTATAGAATTCGTATTTAATTGTGTTTTCTTACTATATCTGTGTCCTCAGTTACATGGTTCGCACACACTTCGACAGGTCTGGAATTTAAGAATGCCTCCTAAAATGGCTTTAAATTTGGAAATACAATGCCCGGAATGGTCTAGGAATTGAAGAAAAGAAATCTCGAAAAATCTTTGAATTTGATCCAAATAAAACTTTCCCAACGCGGGAAATGAAATTGCATTAATTAATGCACCCCGCGAGTTAAGCTCGTGACATCTATCGGCAGAATCTGGAACCACTCTATTCGGGTACTTTCCAGCTTAACAGTATTGCAAGTCCATTAGAATAGCACGGTCTAGACATTGAAAAGTCCGGGAAAAGCCCTTGAATTTGGCCTAAATAAATAGCTCAAAAGATGGAAGTGAAATTAGAAGTAGATTAGAATAGCATGTGGCCTATTGTGATCAATTATGAACTTCAAAAACTGATTGCGGTTCCATTGGCGGCAGTTTGTATTGAATGGTTAATGGTGTAGTTTATTTAAATAATTAACCTTTTTTTTAACTACACCAACAAGATTATTTTCTTGACGCCTTAAACGTTTAATTTCTGATTTGCAGAGACCATAAATACATCCCTATAATACCATTGATTGCCGGAAATCTGTGCGAACCATGTTTTACATTTCTTTTGCATATCAGTCATGATAACTGCATCCTTTCAATAAATCCTTTATTATAGTCTTGACCTAGATAAAACAAAATTCTTGGTTGTGCATCGCTGGCCATTATAGCATTGTTGGTCTAGATACATAAAACATCGTTGGTTGTGCCTGCCTGTTGTGTGTTGATAACATTATAAGTGACACTTTTGCGAGTCCATTGCCCACATTTAAAGTTGCATAGTCCAATGGTTTTGAGTTACTGCAATATATACTTTAGGTAAATATATTGGGTTTGATAGTTATAATTACTTTTAGTCTGCAGTATCATATTTTAAAGGGTTAATTTTGGAGATATTTGAAGTACAAGCATGGCATGCGAAGTTAATGTTGATATGCATGTCGAAATACTGAACGCCATAGGTTTCAGCAGTGACATGTTCTGGAATTTGGTACATTAGTTGGTTAAGCAGGGGAAATTTCAATCGTAGATAATCTTCCCCATTCCACTGCTCCTTGTCCTATCCTAATAATGATGAACGCCAGGCTAGGTACTAGATACCAACCATCTATTGCGTACAAGCCTATAATATGTAAATAGAGTAGGCTAGTCTAGGGATAAGAGTAGAAGGAAAACAATTGTCAAGAAAAACCCCCAAAAATAACATAGATTTACTAACCATAAACACCAACTATAAGAAAAAGAAAAAAGCCGAAAACTGCCCAGCATTGAAAACAAGCCCGATCATCCGGGCTTACATGTTATGGTCAGCATAAACAACCCATCAAAAAACAAAGAAAGAAAAAAAAAGGTACTGACAATTATCAGTTTTTAAGTCATTGCTTTGACTTGGACAGCGTTCAAACCCATAGGAATCCCATGACCTACCAAAAAGTAGTCTTGTACCCCTACAACACTACTCAAAGCGGGAGGTGTACGTTGAACTCATTCGGTCATCCCACCAGGTCTGTTAAATTGCTTATATGCGAACATACAGTTTAATTAGTTCCTCATTATCTAAGTTAGATAGGCCTACATGTAGGATCAAACATAGGCAAGCACTTTGGTTTCGAAAATGTTATGGTTTCATGGGACTAGGCAACTTTAATGCGGGCATACCGAGATAACTAAGATTTTAAAGTCACATTGAACCGATGAATCATTGGTTTCTGATGCTGATGATCCAATTTGGTAGGATCCTTGCCCTGCATTTGTTGTTGAATTGAATTGCTTTGAAACTGCTAACAACTAATAAAATACCACTATATGTGTAGCAGTGTGCAGTGTGCTTCACCCACCCCCTACCCACACACTTACCTTATCATGGCTATATATGTCTGACGAGGGCTGGGTGGACACCCAACTTTGGTGTCTCGGAAGTGACATATTAACCAGGCTGATCATTGCAGTGTGGTGGTAAACTGTTGTGTGTGGGTTCTCACTTGTTGCTGGTATGTATAGCTGTTTAGGTATGCTTCACTATGCAGTCTTCATAAACATCTCGACCCTGATCTTCATCAATGGTCTGGGCGTATTTCTCAACGCATCATACACGGCAGTATACATGTTCATAGTTAAAGATAAGGTAACCGTTGTTTGTTATGGTTATTGCTTTCTAATAATAACGTGTGTTTCCTTTTTTTGCCTTTTATTTACTTTTTTCTTTACGTTGCTTTAATAGTGTGTCAGATGTTTTATGTTTACAGATAACAATGGGTGGATACAGACAGAACTATAGTTAGGGTTTCCCTATGCTAGCCCATAACGTGAGAGCGCCTATCTTTTTGAAGACACAATCATAATTTTAAGTATCATAACTCTTTATATACATATCTAATATCTTAGATGTGTATTTATGTGTATATGAACGTTAAAAAATATTACTTTCGAGAAGGCAAGGTGTGCTTCTCGATGGATCGAATCCAAAGATACGCCATTCTCACTTTAAATCCGCCCTCCGTCCTGATATGACCATAGCTGTTAGGACGTAAAACTCCATCAAACAAACAAATCCACTCCCGACACCCCTGTTTTAAAACTATAAAATACCCACGATTTATTCGATTATGAATTCACACATATATATGTGTTGCATGTTGTGAATATTCTGTTCCCACACCTCTCTCATTCTCTCTCTCTCTCTCTCTCTCTCTCTCTCTCTCTCGCTCTCTCTCTCCATCACTTGATGAATGCCGGTATTATAAATTTATTTACATATATACTTCTAAAGAATAAACTTTGAATTAAGATACCGTATGCGTTACTTTCATACGACACCAATTCTCATCCACCTTCTCCTCCCCCAACCCCCCAACCCCTCACGACAACAGTCAGCCATCACCACACACCGCACACCACACTGCACTACTTGTTGCATTCCAAATGGAGTAGCATTGACATTATTTGGTTATTTGCATTCCATCACAAGTACCCATTCACCGCAATGTAGAAATGTGGACACCCACAACACTATTTGGGGCGACTAAGACTGGTAACTGAAAAGTAAATAGTCAGTGATTCTTCATTCATCCTAACCACTCACTGACTAATGGTAACATGGAAATGTTGAGATTTAAATAGTTTAAATGACTACAACTTCAAGTGTTATTAAGTAAGGTTCAGCCAATGTTATGCATATCAACTCAAACCAGTCATTCACAACAGAAATGTTGAGCTTCAAGCAATTTAGCAATACTAAGACTGAGAGTCACTAAGTTAAGCACATCTTTATTCCTTTAAAACAGTGGTCCACAACTGGTTCATCAAAGGCTGTGGTATGTGCTGTCCTGTCTGTGGGAAACTGCATATGAAAGACCCATTGCTGCTTATCGGAAAGAGTAGCCTATGTGGCAGCAGCAGGATTCTTCCAAAGAAACATGTCAGGATGACCATATATGTTTGATGGCCAATAGCCGATGAGAAAAATCAATGTGCTCTAGAGGAGTCATTAAATAAAACGAGCTTTATTCTATTCCTTTATTATCATTATTAGTAGCAGTAGTAGTAGTAGTATTTATAATATGCTTTTAATATTAATATTAGCTTAGTTATTATTTCCATCAGTGTCGTCATAAAGTTGTCAGTATTTAGCCTTGTAAGTGTTGGTACTTGGCATGGTGTTGGTGCGTGCACTGTGTGCTCATTACACGGCAACTCGCTGCAGACTCGCCCGGCGCAATGTCTGTCGGCCATTGTTTCGAGCACGGCGCTGCTCTACTTGTACCTGTACACGTGGGTGGAGACGGAGGAGGCCCGGGCACAGCTCCTCGGCTCCGTCTCCAGCAGCATCACCACCGTCCTCGTGTGTCTGCCGGCCATAGAACTGGTACGTAGTCTCTGCTTCATTCACACTCACTCACTCACTCACTCACTCACTCACTCACTCACTCACTCACTCACACACACACACTCACTCGCTCACACACTCACAGACACACACCACCATCCTCGCGTGTCTTCCGGCCATAGAACTGGTACGTAGTCTCTGCTTCATTCACACTCACTCACTCACTTACTCACTCACACACTCACTCACTCACACACTCACATACACCACCATCCTCGTGTGCCTTCCGGCCATAGCACTGGTACGTAGTCTCTGCTTCATTCACACTCACTCACTCACTCACTCACTCACTCACTCACTCACACACTCACTCACTCACACACACACCACCATCCTCGTGTGTCTGCCGGCCATAGAACTGGTAAGTAGTCTCTGCTTCATTCACACTCACTCACTCACACTCACTCACTCACTCACTCACTCACACACTCACACACACACACCACCATCCTCGTGTGTCTTCCGGCCATAGAACTGGTACGTAGTCTCTGCTTCATTCACACGCACTCACTCACTCACAGTCACACACTCACTCACACACACAGACATACACCACCATCCTCGTGTGTCTGCCGGCCATAGAACTGGTACGTAGTCTCTGCGTCATTCACACTCACTCATACACTCACTCACACTCACTCACTCACACACAGACACACACCACCATCCTCGTGTGTCTGCCGGCCATAGAACTGGTACGTAGTCTCTGCTTCATTCACACTCACTCACTCACTCACTCACTCACACACACACTCATACACTCACACACACACACCACCATCCTCGTGTGTCTCCCGGCCATAGAACTGGTACGTAGTCTCTGCTTCATTCACACTCACTCACACACACACACAGACACACACCACCAACCTCGTGTGTCTGCCGGCCATAGAACTGGTACGTAGTCTCTGCTTCATTCACACTCACTCATTCACTCACACACACAGACACACACACCACCATCCTCGTGTCACTGGCGGCCATAGAACTAGTGCGTAGTCTCTGCTTCATCCACTCACTCACTCATTCACTCGACCAGACGGGATGGCCGAATGAGTTAGAGCGTCCGTCTCCCGTGTTGGTAGATCGTGGCGTCGTGGGTTCGAACCCTGGTTGAGTCAAGCCAATGACTTAAAAATTGATACTTGTCGCTTCCTAGCTTGGCGCTCGGCATTATTAGGATAGGGCAAGAACTGGTTGGCTCAGTGTCAGGATAATGTGACTGAGTGGGATATCAGGTCATGGTGCTGGTGGCCAGGTCTTCCAGTGGGGCAGCACTATAAAGTTGCCATGAGTGCGCACTGTCACAAGTCGGTACCCATCCTGATATGACCTTAGATGTTGCTAGGACGTAAAACAACAACAAACAAACATTAACCTAGATAATTAGAAAGTCAATGGGAAAAGAGATTTGCCTTGTATGTTACGATAGAATCACAATCTCTTTCTGTAACCAGAAGACAGTTGAGAATAGAGGATCTGCTTTGGTAGCCTGTCTGATGACATCCTCATGAGAAGTCCAGTCCACCAGAGATTCTTTTTGATCAGAAGATCTTCCATAGAGGGCAGCCCCATCCGTTCAAGTATTTCCTTATTTGTCACGTCAGGAGGTAAAGTTCCAACAACCAACCAACAAACCACCCTCATGTCGCTGCCAGCCCTAGAACTGGTGTGTAGTCTCTGCTCCAACCCTCGCCGTGAATATGGCCTATGCTGCCGACACGGTGTAAAGAAACCACCAATCAATCAAAAACTGCTCCAACCCCACCCCCAACACACTGACTCACAAACTCACATGTCTAACTCTCGCTCCCTTTGTATGTATTTCCAATGTCGTATCTGTATACAATATTAACCACTACCATTGGTTAACTAACAAAATTCTGCTAAAACGGATACCCTTCCCCCTAGTAGTTCATTTTAACGAGGGTGCACTGTATAATGTTAATCAACAAATGAAGGAAATAGAAACAGACATGAAACAGTAAACAATCATTGGCTTCAATAGGGAGGAATACAAGGACATTGTGTATATAGGCAGAGGTGGATAAAATATTACTTGATTGCATTGTGCATACTGATTGGGGAGCGGGACGTAGCTCAGGCGGTAGAGCGTCCACCTGTGAAGGTGTCAGTCATCCTATCGATCCTGCTCAGTGGACCCATTTGCAGTTTGGGCTATTTTCCGTTCCAACCATTGGTCCACAACTGGTTCATCAAATGCTGTGGTATGCGCTGTCCTGTCTGTGGTAAAGTGCATATAAAAGACTCTTTGTTGCTTATCGGAAAGAGTAGCCTATGTGGCGGAAGCAGTTTTCCACCAAAGAAATATGTCAGAATTACCATATATTTGACGTCCAATAACCGATGCTAAAAATCAATGTGCTCTAAAGGTGTCATTAAATAAAACAAGCTTCGTTTTTTTGTGCATACTAATTTTGCAATGTTTTTGTTGTGCTCAGATTGATAACTTCAAGAACCGGAACGCCAATGGAATGCCGTGGACGATGGTAGTGATGGCACTGGCGACGGGATTCTCCTGGCTTATCTACGGACTAATGTTGGAAGACCTTTATATATATGTGAGTAGTTGGATGTCAAAGCAGGGCCATAGCTAGGGAAAAAACATCCAGTGTCTAACCTCCCTGAAATGGCTGGAAATGGCATTTTAGACCCTCTGGATTTCAACATTTCCTGTGGGGGTTGGGGGGGATATCTTCATGCCCCCCCCCCCCCCCCCGAACCCCTAGTGTCTTGTGCCTTCTGCACTCATTCGTCCTGTTTGGGTAGATTCTTGGATTTGAACTCATGGGTTCAAACCCTGATCGAGTCAAACCAATTCAAGCCATTGACTTTAAAATTTATACGCGTTGCTTCGTAGCCAGGAGCTGGGCATTATTAGGATAGGGAAAGGACTGGTTGGCTCAGTGTCAGGATAATGTGACTGAGTAGGATATAAGGTCATGGTGCTGGCAGCCTGGTCTCCCAGTGGGGAAGCACTATAAAGTCATAATGTGTGCACTGTCACTGGTCGATACCTGTCCTGATATGACCTTAAATGTTGCCAGGACGTAAAACTCCAACAACCAACTAACCAACCCCCAATAAAAAGAAAGGAATCGGACGCAAAAAAATAGGAAGCGAGAAAGAAAGAAATATTGAAATAAAGAAAGAAATGTAGAAAGAAAGAAAGAAAGAAAGAACCAGAGAAGGACCAACCAGACCCAGTCATTTAGCATAAAAACTATCTTTCCAACCCCAAACCCTACTGAAATTCCCTTACGTTTTACTATGAGCATGATTGGTATTAATATAGGTGTTTAATTTTAAAATAATAATTAATTGTATTTTTAGGATTATCAATATGTAGTCTATGGGCCCAGTAGGTTTGTTAGTACCACCCGGATTGACAATTTTATGTTTATACCATTTTGACTACCTTACTATAGGGACATAAAAAATGTATGATAACTGGTTCAACGTAGTAGCTTATGGTATGAAAATCGATAATATGTTTAATGATTTCTGCACTTGTTTTAAGTTTGCTGTTATACATACTTGTGCGTAGTGATTAGGCGATGACTTTACCTATTCAGGAATTATATCAGAATTAATAGGCTCCACAGATAGGTAAGGCCCAGAGCCTGAAAACATATAATCATATGTGACCAATAATGACACATATGAGTAGTTAATAGTCCCACTACCCCTTAATATTTTGGACATTTTTTATTTATTTTCCCATGTCAATTTGTGTCAAATGAGGTATGTGATGGCATAGGTAATAATCCACTGTATCTTTGCTCGATTTCATGTCTATTTTCTAGAATTTAAAAACATTTTCTAGACAATTTCATGAACATTAGAAGAAATATTGTGTGGGTGATAATTTTCACCAATGTATACTTTTTCAAAGTATTATCATCATAACTTTGGAACCATTTAGGATAGAATTACAAATGAGGTATCACTAAATAGCAACAACATAGCAAACAATTAATTTGATATTATCTAAAGAAATATTTAATATTTTTCACATATATCTAGCCCTACCCTTTAAATTTAAAGACGTTTCAAATCATGTATAATTTCATATTAATTCATTGGACAGAAAGAGATGGTCTGAGGAGGCAAACCATTTCAGGTACCAATTGTTTTATGGGCGCCATACGCATACAAGTATTTTAAAACATGATAACCTTTCCAACTGAGTAGCTTAGCCTAGTTACATGATCCCTAATATTGTGCAAACTTATTGATGTATTGCTTTTGAGTGTAATGGTATAGTCTGTGGGGCTACGCCATAGCATGGCCTACTCCCAGGTAGAAGATATTGACACAACCCTATGCCTGCAGAAGCTGGCACAGTCAGAAGGTGGTGTTCTGGTACCAAAAAACATATATCCAGGGGTGTTCACAACCTTAGCCTGGGTCAATATCGATCGCCTAGAATAAACGGTCAATGGTCAACGGAATTGCATTCCAGACCAAAGTCATTGACTTCTAGCCCCTCAGACCTATACCGTCTGTTGAGAAAACAAATAAGAGAAGTATCAGCACTGAACCATTAATGCTGCCTACCTACAATGCTGGAGAGTGAATTAGTCCACCATCAATAAAAACTGTGGAGGCAGACACTGCAACGGTCATACAGCATGCAAAGGAAAAGTACCTCATTTGGCTACTTCTCTGACCAAAATGCTCACGCCATCAGCAACTGGACTGTCTTCAATATCATAATTCACAATAAGGTTGCATTGGTCCAGGATAGTATAGGTTATCTGTCTACAATCAACACCCCTGCAATCCAGATGTCAACCGTATATGGAAGTGCTGAACCAATCATTCAAATCATGCAGTCTGTTCAGCTGAAGATGATTATCGGTGTATTTGACCAAGCACTTTATGTGAAAGCTGCTGAAGTAGTATGGAAACAAGTAGAGAAGTTCAAGAACATCATCCTCAGGTTGGGTGTCTTCCACACCATATGCATACTACTATCCATCACTGGAAAGAGATTTCAAGATGCAGGACTCAAGGACCTGTGTGTAGAGGCAGGTGTCATTGCTGATGGGTCCATAACTGGGGTGATGGAAGGATGAACGTACACCCAAGCAGTCAGCCTCCACAAATTGCTATATGAGGCATTTATGAGGCTGGTATGGAAGGGCTTCCTTCCATGGTTAGACAACAATCACAGTGAATACCTTATGCACTTGGAAAAAACCATTGAGGTCATCAGTAATCTTTGTGAAGATATTTCACAGTCTGTATTCTACAAGGTACTAAATAATACATCATATGCACAGATCTTGAGGCTATTTGAGGCTACCTCGATCATCTAAGATAGGAAAATGAAAGTCTGTCGACAATTTGGATGTCATATGTGGACATGGTTGAGGTATTGCTGGGCCTGCTGTGTGCATCATGTGAGGATGACTGGATACTACATCTTGCATCCATTCGTGCCATGATACCCCGGTGCCTTGCATATGAAAAGTTAAACTATGCTTGTTGCCTACCTTTCTACTATGCACAAATGTCCCGTTTGGCCATTGATCATGCACACTTCGTGCAGGGTGGATTCTCATTGCAGCTTGACCAGAGAAATCCCTTTGGCATAATCCCAGTGGACCAGACGATAGAATAGACTATTAACAAAGACACTCAAACTCCTGGTGGGACAAAATGATTCAGTCTAAAACCAGGAGCTGTCAGTAAATACTACCTGAGATCTCAATACAGGAGCTCATACTTGAGGCAATTGAGAGGAATGATAGACCTAGACAGGTCCCAGCAGCTTAATCACTCAGATCTGCAACTGCCCAGGGTCAAGGAGGATGAAAATGATGTCAAAGTTTTTGTAGAATATCTGGATAGATCCAATCAGTGAAGGCCAAATACAGTTGGCCAGGTTATCCATGGGAATGGTGGTCCCACCAGGCATTGCCAATGACCTTCTGAAGGCTCACAAAGTGGAAAAGGAAGCCTACCAAAACTTCAAGAAGGATTGTTTGGAGAAAGATCCAGTAACAATCAAATGCCATGACAAAATGAAGAAATAGAACAATCAGCATGCATAATTGATGGAATGAGTCTGGTCTAAAAACTGAATGGAGATGGCAAGACATTTGCAAAGCTATCAGATTTGGTTCTGTCCCTAGCTCTGCATGAGGGCACTCAGTCACAGAATTGATGTGTTTGATGTCTATTGGGAGACATCCATAAAAAATGCTGAAAGATGCAACAGAAGTTCCTCTAGTGGTGGCACACAGTGGAAGAAAATTTCACCAGGCCATAACATCCTGCAATGAAGAAGATTTCTGAGCAACCCTGAGAATAAGACCAGTCTAGTCAAATTCTTGGTGGAAGAGTGGAAGCAGCTTGCAAAGAGAGAAGCTCCAAGACAAGTCACTGCATGCAACCTGTGGAGAGGTGTGCTACCTGCTCAGTAAAGATCACTGGGATGAGATCCAAGGACTGAAAAAAAAATGCAAGAGGAAGTTCACACCAGAATTGTTCTCCCTGCCCAGTATGCCTCAGAGGATGGATATAAATCCAGAGTCATCACTGCTGAAGACAGATGTACTAATTCTGTGTCTTTGCTTCAGCAAGAAGATGTCATGCCCTCTATATCAGAAATTTGGAACGCAGAACCATACATGGTACATAGATATTGCCAAACTTGCAAGCTATGTAGGAGCAAACATTTGCCAGAGTCTTGTTGGACTGCAGGCCTTCACAGGCTGTGACACAGTCAGTGCGTTCACTGGCCGAGGAAAGCTCAGTGCACTGAAGCATCTGAAAGAGAGCAATACCTACCCGGATGCCTTCAAGAATCTTGGCGAATCATGGGATGTATCAGCAGACCTATTTGAAAAACTGGAAGCCTTTGTGTGCCATATGTATGTACCCTCATCCACCACCCATCAGGTCAATGAGCTCCACTACTACCTCTTGTGCAAAACATGGGAGAGATGGAATTCAGTCAGCTTCCACCATGCAAGGACTGTCTTCACATGCATATCCTCCATGCAAACTATCAGGCTGTGATTTGGAGGCAGTGCCTTACAAGTCAACCAGCTGTGCCAGACCCAAAGGGTTATGGCTGGACCACTGATGATGATGATGGCAGTCTCACCATAGAGTGGATGTGAGGATGGCCAGCATCAGATGCTTTGTTGCAACTTATGTCTTTGCAAGTGCGGGCGCTCTTGCAAACTTCTGAATTGCACATGCCTGGCTAATCAACTGAAGTGCACAACCATGTGCAAGCTGCAGACATGCACCAACCAGAGAATGGATGATGAGGAAGAAGTTGAAGTGGACATGGATGATTTTGATGATGATGATGATGATGATGATGATGATGATGATGATGATGATGATAACGATGTCGAAAATGGCCAGTGAATACATATTAGAACAGTGTGTCTTGTATGCATTGACTGAGTAAACATTTCTCTCCTGTTGATTTAATGATAAACTGCAGTATCATTTATCATCAATAGATCAAGTAAATAAGTATACCTCCACCATACTGTTCCTCTTGGAAATTGAGATATTGACACTAATGTTGTTTGTGATGAAATGTTAAAAACATAAATCCTACACATACATGTTACATTTGATGTGTTCATCAAATTTTTCATGTCGTGTCTTGGTAATATACCAATATTCATCCACACATCCGCACAAACTATTGATGACAGAAGATTACTGAGAAACTTGATGTTGGTTTTTGATTAGATGGGTTTTATTACCTCCATTGTTGTTATGCAGGGTTGGTTCCTTATTTGCATGAAAATATCCTTTTCATAGCTCTTGATTGGTATATGATTTGATGTTAAAAAATGACATGAAACTTATTATAAAAAAGATAAAGCATAGTAGAACCTGTCTTTCTTGTTTCGGCTAGATCTTATCATATTTACTCCCAAAGAGGAATATAAAAAGAATGCACTTTTGACAACAGTAACCACAGCCATAAATTTACTGACGACAAAATAATACCCAAAGAACAAACAGAAGTGTCCTGATATAAAACTATGCAAACATAATTTGAAATATTGTTAAGTTTTGATGGGTATGGGTAAGCAGTTATGTGAAATACAATGCACTAACAGAGAAAATATATAATCATTCATTTCTATTTGAAGGCCATATAATGTAGCTATCCACTGATACCTCATTTACAATTCTGTCTTAAAGGGTTTGGAACTTATTACGAAAGACAGATGAAAAGGTTCCTGTAGCTTCAAATTATCACATATTTGACTATTTGTCAATTATTTACTAAATACTCAATAAAACGTTCTTAAAATCTACACAATAAACATGCATTGTATTGGCAGTACATTGCCAATGAAATTATTAGTCAAAATTAGTAACTTTGGCCTCACAAAGTCATCTCACATAACTGATTGTGAAAAAGATCAAATATTTCCAAAATAATTAAGGGGTATAGGTAAGTATTAACACATATGACTGCTCCTACTTGTTCCTTGTGGTCAACTATGAATATTCACTTTCAAGCACTGTGTCTCTGCTCTCTGTTGAGCCTATATTTGTAATTGTATCTCCTTTTAAAGTAAATTTGTAGTCCAATACATACTCATAAGTAGGTATAGCAAAAGCTCAAATAAATGTGAAGAGGTCTTAATATAAAAGCTCAAAAATATCTTGTTAAGCTACTCGATCCAAATGGTTATCATACAGAAATATTAACTAGAGATATATACCTAATCAATGTTGGGTATTAAAAATTGCCAGTAGAGGGCACCGATATGCCTATTTTCAGGGGTTTGGACCATGGACTAATGGCTTTGGAGCATAAAATAAGTAGAGTCGAACTGCACCACGACATCCAGTGTAAGCACCACTTCTCTCCTTTCAGGGCCCGAATATTCCTGGTATGTTTACGTACGTCTTGAAGCTGTGTGTGTTCCAACTGTATGGCCAAAAGGATCCCAATGCCAACAAGAAGAACCTATAATCTGGAGAGAGAAAAAGAAGAAAGGAACACACATGCACACGCCCTGACTTTATTATGCCCACCAGACACCTAACGGCAACCATACCGAACCTTGCAGTTGTCGGAAACCCTGTAGCTCTAAGCAATCTGTGCCCGTCTGTTTACACAGTCGCGGTTAGTCTAATATCGCCAAACTTGTAAAGTGGGCCTCCCGCCATTACCATTTAAGGACTTGGCATTACTAAGTCCATGTACCCAAATTTATTCCATGCGTATTATGGACTTTAGAGATAGCTTGATCTAGCCTTCGGGATAATTTGGTTAAAATTGCTAATCCGATGAAATCATTATATTTTCAGAACCAACAAAACTTAGCTAGATTTGACCCTCTGTGCCCAACTTAGATACTGGTGCACTCATTAAAGTCGCCGGTTATACCTCACCCAGATACAAACGAATCCAGCATCAAAAGCTCTCCAAACATACCTTTGCTTAGTTTTTTCAGTTCATGCCACTGAACATGTGGGAGGAGAGTTGAGGTCTGTGATGTAAGAATGACATCATAGGTGGGATTCCCTCATCACATGACCTAGAGGGGTTCCCCATACACAGGGGAAGCCATGGCAACCACCAAGATGGCAGCCACAAAAAGCTCTCAATTCAACTTTTAAGGTCTATTAATCTACATGATTTAATCAATTATTCACACAAAAAGTAGCTGGTTGTGAGAAATAAACATCTGAACTTTATATTTAGCATTTTATATTGCAAATTCTAATATTTTTCTCTATATGGTTGCTAAAAGCCTTGTCAGTGTTGCTGGACTAACTACAACACAACAGAAGCAACCAATGTCAGCTCTCTCCCCCCCACATATGTAGTTGCATAAACTGAAAAATGCCAAAGGTATGCTTGGAGAGCATTTGTCAGAGTACGGGTCGTGTCTCAGCGACCTATAACTGGCCTCTTTAAGCGTTTACTGCGGCTTGATGCTTGGAAATGCGTAAGCAAGGCCTGTCCAGCATTTCGGTGTGCACATTTAGCATGTTTTCACTTCAAATATGTCCAAGGTTCATACTTTAAAAATAAAACCTACAATTAAGTTATACCATAACGATTAACCTAATATACTTATCTATCAGGAATGAACGATCTCCGCGGTTTGGCGGATTTCCACGATTTTTACAGTATTGCAATTGCGCTATCAGCGTATGCTAATACGTTGTTCAAACACCACAGTACTATCGCTGTCGGTTTACAGATAACCTCACTGTAGGCATAGATCTCCGCCTTTTTTGACGGAGACCACTATCAGTATCATACCTGATCTATAGAATATGGTGGAAATTTAAAACCACCCTATTGTGCGAATTTAATCATCATTACCTAGAAAAAGCTTACAAGTATAAGTCACTATTAAAGAGGATTTCATATATAGAAAATATCATGAAGTCATTGGAAAAATTGTATTGGGTTTTCTTTGAATAATTGTGTGGTTAGTAGACTTGTCTTCATCCCTACAACCTATGTGGGCACCCCTTACCTGACGGTGGCGGTGTGTATGTGTGTCTGTGGGGGGGTGGGGGGGGGGCAACGTTGCAAAATATGGATTTTCCAGTTCTAACCCAAAGGGTATGAATTAATGTTTGTCCGCAACATTGAAACCTGTACATGGATTCATTGCGGTTGTGTTTTAAATCTCTGATTTTCTTGTTGTCGAGAGTTAGTATATTTGTCAGATGAGATTGACCCTATCCAATTAGGGTTAACTCTGCTTACAAAGAGAGAGACAAGTGGTGTTCTCTGTGGCGGAGTGGTTAGCGTGTCCAACTTTTTTCTAGGTCGGACTCCTAATCTGAAGGTCAGTGGTTCGATTCCCCATGCCCCCACCTCTGCCAATTTGGATTTCCATAGCTGTGTATAACTTAGAGCATCAGCAAAGGCTCATTGCTCTATGGGAGGTTAAACATCCCTTGGGTCGGTAAAAGTGTAGGCTCGGGCTTTCTATCGACAAACTCTACTGGTGAAAACAAGTCTATTCAGACTTATCCATGATAGGCAGTATAAATCTTGAAGAAGAAAAAAATGACAAGGGCTAGAACTTAGAAGTCTGCAACCAGCAGTATTCTGTGTTTTCTGTGTCTATCACTTTGCACAGTGACCATGATAACATGCTCACATATAGTTCACCACAATCTGTTATCCAGTAAGTGTGACAGTTGTGTTGGAAGTAAAGTCGAGTGTATTGTTTCAGTCAACAAATTTACAGCAATTTCTGATCTAGTATTTTTATATTCTTCTCCCTGAACTGTGTTCATGGGTTATTGGTTTTTCTTTAGCCTCTGGTACTAATGGGCAGCAGCGGGAAACCTATGAAAATGGTAGCTTATATATATATATAAACAGTAGTCCCCTCGAAACAGAATGACAAAAGACAGGAGTGGTTGAGAAAGAGTATATATTCTCTGGCGGGAATATATTATTGCCCACCTAAAAATTTAAAATCTGTCCTGCTGAGAGGGAGCGGTAGTGGTAGTGACCAGGCGCAGCTGGTATCATGCGGTCATGAGCTGCCCACAGGTGGCAGTGCAGTGGAGAATGAAGGAACTAACCTAGTCCTATGGTAGTAATAGCTTAGTGACATTAGGGTATAGAGTAAGTAAGGGAGAGAACTGCTAGGGGGTAGTGTCCTTGTTTATATTCCCATAATAGATTATAGAGCACATAAACAGTAGTCCCCTGGAAACAGAATGACAAAAGACAGGAGTGGTTGAGAAAGAGTATATATTCTCTGGCGGGAATATATTATTGCCAAGAGACCCCAAGGTCCCCCCAACCCGGAAGTCTTAATAGTCTTGATATTCAGCCCCCGGACCTCGGGAGAGGGAGGCGGAGACCCTGATATCGTTAATGATGCGTACACTCAGGGGGGGTCTGGAGGTAAGCAAAGATGGTGTCGCTCGCCCAGTCCCCCCTCACCCTGAGTTCTTCTAGTGTGGCTCCGCACATGGACAGGAAGGTACACCCCCCCCCCCCCGTCGTAGGGAGTGTGAGGAGTAATCAGCCGAGTCCAGCCCCGCCACACCACAGAAATGCTTCAGCATCCCCTGATAACCTGAGTACAGTAGGGGTGTCGATGAGCCTGCGGGCGTCGGGATCCGGAAAGCCATGTCATCGGGTCCAGCCGGGACCTGCCCGAAGTGCCTCTCGGTCCAGTGGACCGCACACAGCGACAGGTCTGGGCAACGGGCCACGGGAATCTCCAGCACACGTTCCGAGAATTGTATGGTTTTGGAGCGGCGCACCCTCACCATCATCCCCCAGGGGAGGAAGGAAAAGTCTCGTCTGAGTAGAGCTGAGTCCGAGGAGGTCACCTGGCACTTCCGCAGGAGCGCCCTGAAGCTGCACAGGACCGCCGCCCTCCAGGCGGTGTGTCCCTCGGAGGAGGTCAGGCCGGAGAAGATCCGTCTGAGCATGCCTGGTAGTATGGGAGCTGCCTGTCTGGGATGGCAACCCCGCTCCCGCTTGATACCTTTTAGGGTAGAGGCCAACTCGAAGCTCTTGTAGTCAATGGCCTCCGCGCCCTCCGATCTCAAGAAAAAATTTAAGCCACTCAGGCAATTCAAAACCGATGTGTATCTGAGTGTTCGCGCCAGCCACACAGCGTATAGTGCCGTCTGGGATGGCGGGCATGGCGTGGTAGGGAAATGTCCCCCAAATTCCTCGATGAAGTCCAGGTATCGCCTCACCTGGACTCCTCTCTTCGTCCTCGAGTTAGGAGCGTAGTACTGCTGTTGCATCGCCAGTTTCTCCTTATGCAGCTCCGCAACTGGAAGTAGAGTAAGGCAAACGGTCCATGAATATGTGGTTGCAGCAGAGTAGCTGGGCGGCGTCCGCCACCCTCACCCTGGTCCTGCTCTCTTTTTCGTTCCAACGGCTCAGGGCATCGCAGATGGTGTTGTCGGCGCTCCTCACGTGGACAGATTGGATGTCGAAATTGTGCTCTGTGGCTATCCAGAAGAGCCTCCGGATGAAGTACATCACCCCCTTCGATCTCGACCTGCCCGTGGTGAGGGCGGCCCCGGACTGTCTCGTTGTCCGTTACCATCACCACCGTGCTATCTTTCCATCGGTGGCCCCAGGTCTGGCAGGCGCAGAACGCCGCCCACATTTCCAGTACATTGATGTGGGCTCCTCGGCAGGCCTCATCTGGGGGCGCATGATGGTGGCCCACCTGGCGCCTGATTGTGTCATCAGCCTCCCTGTCGAATGCCCCCACCCTCCAGTCCCGGTCGTGGATGGTGCCAAAACCCTCACCAGAGGCATCACTGTATGTGGAGACGTACGGGGTGTGGCGGCCGATGATCTTGGCCTTCCCATTGAACCTTCTCGCGAAGGCCAACCACCACTTCCTATCCTCGTGGAAACCACTGGAGAGGCGGACCTTGAAGTGCGGCTTTGCCACCCCCCCCCACAGTGTCGTAGATGCGTCTACAGAATGTCCGTCCGCCTCGGACCACCTTGGCGCAGTGGGCCAGCAGACCAGCCAGGCTCTCCAGTCGGCCCCTCGTGGTCTTCCGCTTCCCCTCCAGCTCCCCCAGGGCTGCCGTCATCTTGACAAGCTTGTCGTCGGGTAGTGACATCTCCAGCGCCACCGTATCGATATCGATCCCCAGGAACCTGGTCCGGGTGGCCGGGGAAGTGACCTTGCGGAAGCTGATGTGGAACCCCATCCTCCGCAGGATGGCGATCAGTTTGGCTTGGGCGGCGCACCCCGCCTCAAAGTCCCTTGCCACCACGCAGAAGTCGTCAAGGTAGTTAACAACCTCACCGGCCCCCTCGCGGACCGCACAGCGGACTATGAAGTCCGAGAGCTTGCTGAACACGTATGGGCTGGAGGCTAGGCCCATGCAGAGCCTGTTGTCACGGAGGTAGACAGGGTTGTCACCGAAATCCCAGAATATCCCCTGCCTCTCGCGATCCCGTGGGTGGATGCTGACCGCGCGGTATGCATAGCGGATGTCGATAGTCGCGAGGCTGTCCCCCCTCTGCATGAGGGCCGCCACATCATCCACGCTGTTGTATGAGAATTTATCGGCCACCCCATCCGTGTAATTGTTCACCGACTCCCCCTCGGGTCGACTGCAGTCCACTATACCCCTGACTCCTCCCCCGTCCTTGGGGATGCAGAACAGCCTGTGGACGCAGGTAGGGCGGTCTGAGACGACCGTCAGGGCACCGCTTTCAATCTCCGTGTCGAGTTTTTTCGACATGGCGGCTCTGTCGGTGCTGTCACCCCCCTTGCCGTGTGGACAGTCATAGGCCGCCGTGCAATCGTGGTTTATGACCATAAAACCAAAACAAACCCCTTTCAGTATGTATTCGGTGTCAGGGTCGGTGTCTCCTCGTAGGAAGAGTTCTGTGAACACCCTGCATGGCTTCATCTGGGAGATCACCCCTTCAATTTTGTGTATGCAGCCACATACGCCTCCTATGCACCTGTCCCAGACACCAAAGTCCGTAGCGTGGTCCCCGCCGGGTTCCGACACTTCGACCGAGAACACCCGCTCGTCTGCGTGGTCCCCATCCTCCACCCGGAGCCATTCAGGTCTCAGTCCATCCGGTCGCTGTACCCATCGTCTGGGGCCCCCACCTGTATCGCTGGCGATGGCCGGTCGAGCCCATAGTTTTTCCGCCGGGGGATGCCCCGGGGCGGCCACCGGCCACGCCCTCCCGGGGCTCCCATCCCACGTGTCATTGTTTACACGCGGGCCGGTGCCTACACCCGGGTCCGCGCCGCTGGCCACTGGCCGGGTCTCACCGGCATGCCCAGGGGCCGCCACCGGCCACGTCCCCCCAGGGCTCCCATCCCACGTGCCGTTGTTTACACGCGGGCCGGTGCCCACACCCGGGTCCGCGCAGCTGGCCACCGGCCGGGTCTCACCGCCATCGGCGATGGGAAAGATTTTTTGCATCTCTGCATGCACCCTTTCCTGCGTTCCTGTGTGTACGCCATATCATTTTTTGTGTATTTCACTGGTATCCTTCCGGTCTTCGCCGTAGGTGGCCGGGTGGGCTCCATCGCTACCAGCGATGCCGCCTCCTCCCCAGTCGGGGCAGACCTCCGGTCTACTCGTGTCAGCGGCGCATGTTCGCGCCAAAACTGCTGGATGCAGGTCAGCGGTGGCGTCCCACTCGCCGGCCCCGCACCTCCCGTGGGTAGCGCAGGCCTCCGGCCCACGCGTCTCCGTGGCGCGCGTTCGCGCCAAAAGGTTGGGATGCAGGTCAGCGGTAGCGTCCCTAACCCCGCACTTCCCCCGGGCCGCATGTTGCACGGGCTGCCCGGTGTAGCCCTGCCCGGGGTCCAGTCAGTCCTTGGTACATTTTATCCTGGCATGGCTCCTGCTTCCACACCGACTACACCAATGGCCAAAACCGCATTTCTCCTCGCCGGTATTGCAACCCCCCTCTCTGTTCCATCTGAAGCACGCCCTTTTTCCCTCACGCTCAAATACACGTCCCGTTTTTGTTGTTGCGGCACCTACCAGGCTCTTTGCTCTGGGTTTCATAGACTCATGGCCATAGTGGAGCAAACTGGCCGCCGTGTTTCCACCGGTAAAGGCGGCGAACCCATCACTCTCAGCCACTTTCCTGACTGCCGTGTCATAACGGATGTGTGCCGTGTCCTTAAAAATCTCATGCTTAGCCTTAGATGCTATGAAAGAGAGGTGCCCGAATAGGGCCTTGGCATCTGCAATAGTTACACCATCCAGACCGGCAAACCAGCGGCCCGACGCCTCATATAGTTCGGACACCGACAGTTTTTTCACCTCCTTCTTCTCCTCAGTGAAGTGTTTTAGCGACCACTTACTTTTTCTCCTCCTTGAGTTGCTCCTGGTACGGCTCCTGGATCCGGACGCGCTGCATGACCGAGAGCGCCTCCTCCGGTGCCGGCTCCTCCGTGAGACCTCCCCGTACGATGAGTGTCCGTTATTCGTAGCCGGCGATACTGCCGTCGCCGGGGTCTTGTTGGCGGGGGCTGGTCCGGCCCCCGCCGGTGAGGGGGGACCGGGCGCCTCCCGGCCGTCCCGCTCCCGTATGAGCGCGTCCCGTCGCTTGGTGAGGTCGGACATCCTCTTCTCCCACTCCAGCTTCCTTATTTCCTCCCGCATCAGTTTTTCGTCCTGGTCGATCTCGATATCTTGGACGTCCTTAGTGATCGCCTCCATCGCCCGGTCCTCCGATCCCGATCCACCAGACGCCATGTTGATCGCTGAGAATTTTCGTGTGACCCTGATCTGCTCCCCCGCAGCGTCCTCCCGTATTACGTCTGGAATACACCTCTGTCCGGGATGAATTTTCCCACACGGGACACAGAGACTCTCTGACATTACAGACTATTAGGACTATCAGGACATCAGGACATTACAGACTTAATTCCGGCATTACAGAATTAAAGCCCATGACGCCCTGGTAACTCGCTGATACATATCCGTCCTGCTGAGAGGGAGCGGTAGTGGTTTAAATCCGTTCTGCTGAGAGGGAGCGGTAGTGGTAGTGACCAGGCGCAGCTGGTATCATGCGGTCATGAGCTGCTCACAGGTGGCAGTGCAGTGGAGAATGAAGGAACTAACCTAGTCCTATGGTAGTAATAGCTTAGTGACATTAGGGTATAGAGTAAGTAAGGGAGAGAACTGCTAGGGGGTAGTGTCCTTGTTTATATTCCCATAATAGATTATAGAGCATATATATATATATATATATATATATATATATATATATATGTATATATATAGATATATATATATATTTTTTTAATTGCAACTTTATTATATGATGTCATTTCTGATTCTTAAATTGTCATGTAGATTAGTCATGTCAGTATATTATCAAACTGACAGTGCAATACACACAAGAGAAAGCCAGAAACATTCCCCTGCCTTGACAAAAAGAGTTAACTTAGCCTAGCCTAATCAGCATTGCGCGGAGTGGATGACTCGGTAGAGCACTCGTCACCACGCGGCAAGTCGTGGGATCAATCCCCAGCCGAGTCGAAGCAAAGCCTTATGAACTTGATACTTGTTGCTACGATGTCCTGGTACTCTCCATTATTTGTATGGAACGCGGACTGGTTGGCTCAGCGACCATATAGGACTGAGTGTGATATCGGCCCATGGTGCTAGCGGCACTGTATCGCAATTAGGGTTAGCACTATAAACCCGCCATGACTGAGCATTTTCATAATTCGGTGCCTATACTGACATGTTGCTCGGAGGTAAAACTCCAATAAATGAGGAAGTAATGAGATTATTGTAGCCATATAGGGATGGATGGATGGATGTAGGAACTATTGAAAAGTAGCGGTGCCTCTTATGTATATATATCATCATCATCATCATGCTGTCGGTCGCGATGCGACAAAGACTGCTTTCATTACTTGACTGCCGCTCTCCATTTTTGTGTGCGGTTGTACGTTTCATGAAAGCTGCCTGCAAAAGTGTTGAAGTGCTGCTGGCTTTTGCAAGTTACCAGCAGCACTCTCTCGGGGAGCAAATAGAGGTTTCACACCGGCAAGAACATGTCAAGACAGGCGCAAAACTATTTGTCCCTGCAGTGGCTGGTCGGGAGATGTTGGGAGTTCCATACATCAACCGCCTTGATGCTGCCACAGTGACATGGTTTTCTGTTCAGGGTTTGCTCCCTTAGCCTTCGGTTCTGTTAAGAACCTGTACCACAAGGCAGTGGTTTACAACTCTGCAGGGCAGGGGCGTCAGACTCCCTGAGGTATTGCACTACCTGCATATATATATAGCGGGTGTTTAAAAAAGCACACACAAAAAACGGCTTGGGTGCAGCTGATACGACAACCCCAAACTCGAGGGGTGTTCTCTTCAGTGGAGGTCTTACGATATATACAATAATTGTATTGTCCATGTGGTATGTGATGAATCATTTGAGGACCACAGAAGTCACGAATAGCCATGAAATATTTAACAATGATCAGTATTTTACTCAGGGTTAAGGAAAGTGTGCTTTATATATTTGAAATTGTTGGATGTAAACACTACTATTGTAACTAATGCGCCTAGTTGTATCAAAATGGTTCCAGGCGACATACATTATTGCATATGTATTACTTTGTTATTTGATTTGCCCAGCCTTCATGACGGTTTAATGCGCTTCTCGGACGTCTGGTTATCTTGTATGCGGGCGGTGAGTAATATACTAAGTGTCAGTCAATATGTTTGCTGATTCACCCAGAGTTGAGTTTAACAGGTGTATTTGATTTGCCCAGCCTTCATGACGGTTTAATGCTCTTCTCGGACGTCTGGTTATCTTGTATGCGGGCGGTGAGTAATATACTAAGCGCCAGTTAATATATTTGCTGATTCACCCAGATTTGAGTTTAACAGGTGTATTTGATTTGCCCAGCCTTCATGACGGTTTAATGCTCTTCTCCGACGTCTGGTTATCTTGCATGCGGGCCGTGAGTAATATACTAAGCGTCAGTTAATATATTTGCTGATTCACCCAGATTTGAGTTTAACAGGTGTATTTGATTTGCCGAGCCTTCATGACGGTTTAATGCGCTTCTCGGACGTCTGGTTATCTTGCATGCGGGCGGTGAGTAATATACTAAGCGTCAGTTAATATATTTGCTGAATCACCCACATTTGAGTTTAACAGGCGTTCTCTGTGGCGGAGTGGTTAGAGTGTCTGACTTTTTTCTAGGTCAGACTCCTAATCTGAGGGTCGGCGGTTCGATTCCCTGTGCCCCCAGCTCTGCCGATTTGGATTTCCACCGCTGTGTATAACTTACAGCGTCATCAAAGGCCGGTTGCTCTCATACCATGTCTATGTGGTGTGGGAGGTTAAAAATCCCTTGGGTCGGTAAAAGTGTAGGCTCGGGCTTTCTATCGACCAGCAGTGGAATGAGGAAGACCAGTCGTCTATGACTGAAATTTCCCCTGCTTAAACAACTAATGGACCAAACAAAAAAAACTAAAACAAAAAAACAGGTGTATTTGATTTGCCCAGCCTTCATGACGGTTTAATGCTCTTCTCCGACGTCTGGTTATCTTGCATGCGGGCGGTGAGTAATATACTAAGCGCCAGTTAATATATTTGCTGATTCACCCAGATTTGAGTTTAACAGGTGTATTTGATTTGCCCAGCCTTCATGACGGTTTAATGCTCTTCTCCGGTATGCGGATTGCCATGGTGGTGGTGGGAGAGCGTCACTTTTGACTTACACACAAATGAGAAGAGAAAACAAGGTTTTCCGTAATTCCAATTGTTATATTTTCATTACTTGCTTTGTTGTATGTATATACTACTGTTGAGTGTAGTTGTAAAGTTGGGTAATAATTGCCTTCAACGGACAACTCAGCATCCAAACAAATGTCCTGTTATCGGAGGGACAATAAAATGAAACAAAAGCAATTTATACATTGAAAGAAGTGTCCACTTATGCATGGCAGCGATTTTTCAAGTATAGGGTTCACTGAGGACAATATATATATTATATATAATATATATAGATGTTTTTAAATAATTGTTAGATATGAATGGCGTTTAGCCAATACAACGAACCAAATAAATAAAATTGCTATACATAGAAGACTTCGTTATTTGTTGGCAATAGTATTTGTTCCCTTGATATAATATATGTACATAGCATGACGTCCCCTCAATATTTCAAATAAATCTAAACCTGCGTTCCTTCATTTCTTTTTTTTCACCACCACCTATATATATATAATTTAATGATAATATATATGATAGATATTCAATTATAGGAATCTAAGCAAAGGTGGTGTGCCCTCTTGGTTACTATATCCCACCACTCGCGTACTGGTGCTTCTGATTAAAAAAAGATATATATTTTTTTTTTCTTGGAAGATTTATACTGCCTATCATGGATAAGTCTGAATAGACTTGTTTTTACCATTAGACAGTTTGTCGATAGAAAGCCAGAGCCTACACTTTTATGACCCAAGGGATTTTTAACCTCCCACACCATATAGACATGGTATGATAGTAACTGGCCTTTGCTGATGCTGTAAGTTATACACAGCGGTGGAAATCCAAATTGGCAGAGGTGGGGGCACAGGGAATCGAACCACTGCCCTTCAGATTAGGAGTCTGACCTAGAAAAAAGTCAGACACTCTCACCACTCTGCCACAGAGAACACCACTATGCATGGACTAGTACCCCCCCTCCTACTGGTGCCCCATGTGAGTTGTCAACTAGTACCACCTCTCCCGCTAATATTGTCGAGATTTTAAAGCTGCATAGTCCGATGAAAGCGTGACTGTTTATCTAGATTTAATTATACATAGGGCCTTCCTAACTTAAATACTGGTATAGTTGGTAAAGAATTCGTTGCTTGAACACTAAGTCAATTTAGAAGGACATGTTACTGCTGAAGCTATATAAATATACTTCTCAACAGACCTTTTTCACAGAGCAGTGAGTGGCTAACCCCATTAGTTCTTCCCACTGCCGTCAGGGGGCGGCTAGGTGGTGGAACCAGTCTATTCGCTGTTCAATGTCCTACCAAATACAAACAAGTATCGGCTCTCTTTGGATAGACTGCTATGCTTAATTAAGAATTAGGTTACTTTAGCTATTTATTCATTTCTAGCCGATGTTCATAGTTGATGAAGCGATTGAGTTTGGCTTAGAACACTAATGCTAGGAGAACATTAGTCATTAGCGGATTGAATCGATACACCTGTAATAAACCCTCTGGTAATACATTTCCACAAATTAATTGATTGACTGAATATCAATCGACTGGGAACCCTAATAGCGATACCACATGCGCTCTATATCTTTGTCAGAAAAGTAAGGCTTTATGCTTTATAGTTTGTTTCTTGCTGTTTTACGTCCTAGCAACATCGACGGACATATTAGGACGGACGATTATACTTCATATGTGAGGGGGATAATTACTGACGTAATTAAAGCTAAATCGATGATCTATATAAATAATGTAACTGCATTAAAAGTAATCGTTGTACAAACACAAATCTTCAATACTGCTAATTAATTAAAAGGCCGAAACCATTGAATTGTTTATCCATACTGCACAGACCACTTTGAGGACGACCCCTGTTCGAGGGCGTGGGACTCCCTAATCATTATGATAATTCGTTGCACATTTCCACCGTGCCTGCCCAGAATAGGCGCAGTCTAATTAAACCCTAATAGAAATGGCGGGAAGTCTGCCCCGAACCGCTTTCTGCTCGACCGAGCATCTTCTGAATCAATGAGTGCCGTCTGCGTTTTGATTGAGCGGCGATCCACCAGAGGGCGACACAGCTTCGCTTATGTAGGCAGCTACGGGCAGCAGTCATTGAGTCATCGGGCAGCTAATTCCCGGGCTTTTGTCCCGGGCCGGACGTCAGCAGACGACAGTAAGCAAATGACCGCATGGATTAGTGTTGATTAGGGATCTAACGATGTTGCATAGCAACTCATCGATCAGAATCGATGTAAATAGAGTGAGAATAGTATTAGTATTAAACTCAACTGATTATCGTGGACGGTGTTAGGAAAATTACAGAAATGAAACAAATGATTTAATCCATCGCATTGCATTGTCAATGGTTATAATGAATATGATAAAAAATAGAATAGTATTGCTGTTGCTGCTACGTTATCAGTATATCCTTGGACAATTTATATCCAGTTGGAGCCAGAAAAATTTGCGCCGGTCAACCGATAATGACCAGGCGGATTTATGGCGGGAATCCGGACGTCATGGGTGCCCGGAAGTCGTCTGCTCATAAAGCAGACGCCACCGTAAAGGACGCTTCTCCCGAGGGACGCGCGCCTATGTCACGTGGTCTCACGTGGCCACGTGCCGCGTCAGCGGGCGCGCCCGTCGTCATCAGCTGACTCAGCAGGGGTTGGCATTTGGAGGTAGGGTGTGTGGGGAGTCCAATATCAGCGGCATACGCTCAGACTCAGAGTCAGAGTCATACATATATGTATGGAGTCCAAGTGAATGGAATAGCTAGCTATCTATTAACAAAAACCCAATGAAACGTTAAACTGATTAATTATAATAAACTCAAAGTTGCATCGTCTGATAGTATTGAGTTTCTGTCATTTCTTGAGATATATTATTATTAGGTTGATCGTTATATATATATACATAATCAACCTGACTTTTTATTTTGAAGTAACTTTCATTTTAAATGGCTAACTTTTCAGATATTTGAAGTGCAAACATGCCAGATTAATTTTGGCAAGCATGCCAAAACTTTCACATCATAGGTTTCTGTAGTAGGCCCTACTAGTAACAACTACTAACATATTCTATTAAATTGCCTCAGGATTCCCTTCTAATATGTGATGATGCATGCTTAATAAGTGCACTAGTATCTAAGTTATATATGTAGAATCGAATCTAGATAATTATTTTGGTTTTGAAAATGTGATGTTTTCATCGGACTATGCAGCTTTAACTATCACGCCCCTTCAACACACACATACACGCACACACTACAACACACATCAAGTTTGGTTAACCTATTGTGCGACTTATATCGTATTCCCGGCACAGGTCATACCTATTATTAACTATTAAATCGCTAGGGACACACAAACCGGCTCCTGTAATAGAACTGCCCAGAAACACATAATTTACATCCACTAATTTCGGGTAGATTACACTCCTTAATTTGCATCTTTTAGTATTAATAGTGTATAATTATAAATCCATCACACCCACCCATCATCAATTACATAACCGGAATTAGTCGAGCACCTATGCGGTCAATCAGGTTGTCATAGTGACCCCCCGCCCCTGGTGGTCACTTGGTGAACTATTGTATTCAGCGTCCCGAATGGGCGTGGCCTTGCGCGTGGGCAGTCACGGCTGACTGACGCCTGTCAATCATCGTGACGGGGGCGTGCTGGTCAGTGGCACGCATGCGTGCATTGTTAAATTCGGGACATAAGGCAAAACGATATCTGTGCATCTCTAACTACACCACATTTAAAAATGCTAATTCTAGTCAGAATTCTTGGATGCAAAAGTGATGCTACCACTACCAGTATCAAATGCGTTTGAAGCTTTGGTGCCACTCTATGTCATATTAATTATTATTATAGTAGTTAGTACTAACGAACAACACTCACTGGGCGCTCTCATAGTAGATGGAATTAAGCATAGCATTAGAACAGAAAGGTCGTCTGCAATATAGCAAACAACACATATAGTTATAAATAAGATAGCACTAAAGGTCTGGTCACATACACGTTAATGGACGTAGTTGAACGTAATGGAGGCTAACGTAGTTGAACCTAGTTGAACATACCAGTATCCATGCTTCTCCTTGGTAATAACGTGGGTGAGCCGTGAGTTCCGATTTAATATTTGGACATGTTCAAAAGAGCACTACGTTAGGGGCTGAATTTGCATCCATGATGGTAACACACTCTAGCATACTCTAGCATACTCTAGCATACTCTAGCATGCTCTAGCATACCTCGATGAAGCCCTGGTCACATAGTCGTTAGAGGACGTACGTGAACATAGTGGAGGCTCATGTAGTTGAAAGTTGTTGAACATACTGGCATCCATACCACAACATATTTATCTGTACCTAGCGTATTTATCCATACTGTAATGTATTTATCCATACCAAAACCTGCCGTACCTTAACATATTTCAACATAGTGTAACGTACTTACAGTTACACCACGTTTGACCCACGTTAGCCTCCATTACGTTCACCTACGTTCACTAACGTGTATGTGACCGGGGCATTAGCAGGATAGATACTATTACTGCATTAGTATTAAATAACATTGTCATCTATAGGTCGGTCAGTAATTCTGTTCTGTTGCTTATATTTATACATTCCAGATATCATAGACTTTATTAACCTATATAAAGGTATCTATGGCACCTCACTCAAATTCCCAGACCACCCATGCAAGTACTGATGAGATTCAACATTACTTAAAGCCGCAATGTCGGATGAAAACATCAAATCTTCAAACACCAAAGCGCTTACCTAGATTTGATTCTACATATCTAACTTAAGCCGTGTTCACACGGGGGAAAAGTAAAGCGATTCAGCCAAGGTGAATACTAGGAGTCGAATTAGCGGCCCGTTCACACGGGCAGTACTTGGGCCGGAAATCTAAATCTGCACATGAGCAAGTCCATACCAACCAGCGCCAGTTTGGGTTCATCGACGTCGCCACGAGAGAGTGTGGGTTTGACCTAGATATGTATGGACTGAATCGTATTGGTTTGGAACGGTCAAAACTTCTGCTGGGCAGTGAAAACCTTAAAATAAGTTACGAAAAAAATATCTGTGCCCAGCTAGCAATTTCATAGACCAAATTATAGAATATGCGCTTTTGATCGACTGGAAAGTGTGACCTCCTTAATCCGCCTCAGTGCGTTCACACGGGCAAAATAAATCGGTTCACAGAAATCGATTCACGTACACTACCTCGACAAGTGGTTTACAGTATCCAGATCACACGAATCGATTCAGCCCTAATCCGACTCAGCCACGCGTTCACACGTGAAATGTAACCCGAACTATAGGCAAGTCGATTTCTACGAATCGATTTACATTGCCCGTGTGAACACGGCTTAAGAATGATACTGAAACATTTGTTGCCACATAGAAAGGAATAAACCAAGTTAATATAACAGAATCTGTTACTGCAGAAGCCTATGGGGTCAACAGCTTTGGCACGGTTGCCAACATTAATTTGGCATGTTTGTATTTCAAATATCTTAAAAGTTAGCCATTTAAAATGCATTGGTTAATAAGCTAAGCGTATATTTCAACGCGGGACTTTCGGCGGGAACGTGGAAAAATAAGAGGGTACATTTCGGGGAGTATTTGAAGTTTTGTAAAAAACTAAAAGATAACCCTGAGAAACCCAAACTCAAAAAGGTAATGTTATATGCTTTATATTTAAATGATAAATTAAAGACAGAAGGAGTAATTAAAAATTATATGAGTGGGGCAAGATCATGGGTAAGACTGTTAAGGGGAAAATATGATGCATTTGACTATTATGCGTTGTCAGTACTCAAATGTGGTATATTTAAATTTAAAAATAACACTCTAAATAGAGCATACCCACTAAGAATTAAGCATATTAAATTAATTGTATTAAAATTTAGAAAAATGGGTAAATATGGTTTGGGCCTGTATGCATGATGCAGTGTTAGCTTACACTCGGTGTGTTTGCGCTAACACCGCTCCTTGCGTACTGAGTTATTGGCGCTAACCTGGAAATCCCCGCCAAAACCAGTTTTGGCTCGCTAACACCGCGTCATGCATATGCTGGCAGGTGTTGATTGCTGCTCTATTGATAGGCTATACATGTTTGTTAAGACAGTCCAATTTATTTTATTCTGAGATGCTGGGCGATGGCAGTCATACGTTGCTCGAGAGTGACATCAAGGCACATGTGACACACTTGACAGTGATGATCAGAAGCACCAAAACCACATGCAGACCAGAGGACATCTACCACATTGAACTACCTCGGGTACCCAATTCTCCATTCTGTCCGGTGCATGCATGGAAAAAATACTGTTGTTTCTTCCATGTGCATAAGGGCGCCCCAGCAATCGTTCTGTCGAATGGGGACACGGTGACCAGCCAAATCTTCATGAAATGCATGCGAACAGCTCTGAAGGCTGCCAACCTGCGATGGTGGCCATTGGTGACATCCCATAGTCTTCGAGGAGGGGCAGCACAAGAATATGCAAGAGTGGGGATGCCTTTGGACTGCATTAAGACATTGGGACAATGGAAATCAAGCAGTGTTTTCAATTACATGAATAAAAAATGTATTAGTCAGGGACCATCAGCTCTCCTGTCCCAATTTGGCTGAGAGCTAGATGGTCCAAAAATTCCCATGTTTAAATATGTAAAAAATTAGTTGTAACTGATGTGTGCTTGGTGTGCTTCGACAGTATGACCATGTTCAACCCATAGATGATGCCTCCTGTCTTCAATTGCCAAAGAATATTCACCCCCAAAAAATTAAACTAATCTAATAATCATAGTTAGCTTTGTAAATGAACACCTGCAAATAAGTGAGAATTGAGTCAGGCTTCAAATTGAATTCTGGGTTGTACTTCCTGGTCAGCTAGCATAGATCAAGAAAAGCTAATACATTCATCTGTACTGATGTAATAAAGCTTGCAATAATGTTAACTAGTGATAACCATATAAAAGGCTCATGTACAAATTTATTAAGCCTGATTAATAAATTTATTAGCCCAAACAAGTGATTCTCTGTGTCTGGTTTTTAATTATAGATCATAGATTTAAACGACAAGAAGATGATCCACTTATTGTCTGACAAGTGACATCCCAACCTAAAGCTAAGCTTAATGAATAACCCAAGCACTCGTGACGTATGAGCATTTTGGACATACAGTAAAACCTCTTTAACCGACCACCTCCACAGATGAACCACTCCCCTATATCGATCTCTTTATTTGGGTCCCAAACGACCGCCCTTACAAATACAATACCATTGTATCGATAAACAAAAAAAACTCCATAAACCAGCCACCTTCCTAAATGGACCATTTATAGGCCAGACGGGATGGTTGAATGAGTTGAGCGTCCATCTCCCGTTCTGGTAGATCGTGGTAGCGTGGGTTCGAACCCTGCTCGAGTCAAACCACTGACTTAAAAATTGATACTAGTCGCTTCCTAATCGCAGTCTGGCGCTCGGCAGTATTATGACAGGTCAAGGAGCAGTGGAATGAGGAAGACCAATCGTCCACGATTGAAATTCCCCTGCTTAATCAACTAATCTACCAATACTATCATTTAGACTTTTATTCAGCTATATGATTGTGAGTTTACAAAATTCATGAGTGTCCATTGACACAAAATGATGTATGCTTTTACAGTAAAGCGTGTTTGACAAAAACAAACATTTCTCGCCGTGAATATGGCCTATGCTGCCGACACGGCGTAAAGCAACCACCAATCAATCAATCAATCAACCAAACAAATAGTCGGTCCAATGGTCGGTCGAGTTAGACAGGTTTTACTCTAGTTAGTTACTGCAATAAGTGGCCACTTACTATACGGCTCCAATATAACCATAAACCAGCGGCAGACTATCAGTATCAACTATCATATCAACACGTCGCGCCCTGAGCCCTTGTTTGTAGCGGTTAATAATGTGTAGAAGTTCAGAGGCCACCCAGGGGGCGGCCCCCTCCCAGCCCCCTTCCCCCTCCCACACACACACCACACGTCATCACTCACACACACGCCACCTCGCGTTGAAACCCGTCATAATTAATACGCGGAATCCGGTGGCCACAAAAAGCGCGGTTCTGCCACCAGGCGGCGCGTCTAATGAAGCGGCTCGGGACGCGCGTGTCGGCGGACGCCGGCGTTCGATGGTGATTCGATAACGTTCTGCTGGAGTACTTCAATAAATCAACGCCAGCAATCACAGGCGCGGGGACATAAAACAGGCGTAATGACGCGTGAACGTGGAAAAGGGTTTCATTGTACACTGCAATTTGCCGCTTTAAATAAAACAAAACAAAAAATAAGTAAAGATTTCAACGATTAAAGTTGCATAGTCCGATTGTTTTCGAGTTTCTGTCATTTTCTGAGATAAATATATTAGGTTGATCGTTGACCTTGCTTTAGTTTGAAGTAACTTCCATTTTAAGTGACTAACGTTTGAGTAATTTGACGTGCAAACATGCAAATTTAATTCGGGCAAGCATGCCAGAACTCTGACACCATAGGCTTCTGCAGTAACATGTACTATTACTTAGATTGCCTCAGTATTCCCTTCTGTGTGGCAAAAATGTTTGATAAGTTTACCAAAATCTAAATTAAACATCTAGAATCAAATCTAGATAATTTCATTGGTTGTGATAATTTGATATGATATTTCATCAGACTGTGCAGCTTTAACGTTGCATAGTTCAATGAAAATGTCCAATTTCCCAAACAAAACAAAAACCCACCTACTACTTAGATTTGATCCTGTACACCCTCCATGATTATGTAACCTTAAATTCCGATTTGCCGAGTCAAACCAAAAGACTTCCAGAATTGATGCTTTCCACAGTACCTTGCCTGGAGCTCGGGATTACTAGGATAGTCCATGGCAAGGAGTGATTAGGATAATGTGACCGAGTGCGGAAATTGTGTCATGGTGTGATATTTCCCTGGGGAAGCACTACAAGGGTGCCACGAGTGCACACTGTCACAAATCAGTACGCGTCCTGAAATGACCCTAGATGTTGCTAGGATATATAAGCGAAACATACAAATTGTGTTGTTTTTTTTGTTTGTTTTTTTTCAATTTGTCACAATTTTTACCTAACTACTTGATTTGGGTAGGCGGGAAAGAACGTAACAAACAGACTCCATCTTTTCTAAGAATCCTGGGAGAGAAAATAAAAACAACTTAACCCCCCCCCCCGTACCCACACACATACATCAGAGACTCGTCAAGAAGCTGACATTTATTCACAAATCACCGCCAAATTTGGTCGAAAAGATTAAAAAAAATAAAAGCAAGCTGAGAGCCACGAAGTCTACACGAGCAAGATCGTGTATATATATATATATATATATATATATATATATATATATACATGTATATATATATACATATATATATATACATATATATATATATATACATATATAAAGTTGAAATTTATAATGAACATGAAATAAATAAAACTCGGATTTGTGTGGAATAGTGTACGGAATTCACTGCATGTTTCGAGCCTTAGTCGATGAATTGTTTATGAACAGCGTTATTCTTATCGAGTAATTTGTAAAAGGCTAAAATACGGACGTATTTATATCGCATTAATTTCCAGTTTAAAGGCGACCCCTAGCGGGGCGGCCGTGGCGCTGATAAACCCGAAACCGCTTGAAATGCCCGCACTGATTACACACGGCGCCACCGCGCGGGACGCAGCGGTACTAGAGCGCACTAATGCTTCACATAGAAACACACCCAACGCAACGCATGGTCCCGGTTTGAAACCTTTAATTTCGTCTTAATAAATCCTCATAAGTAAATACATTGGCATAGAACTGCGCAATATAACTCTAACGGTGTTTTGTCTTCTAAATCCATACGCTAGTTAATCACGTATATTAATATTAGTTTAATAGTTTGAACATTACGTGTCAATAACTGTACATTTAATGCAAGACCCATGGAAACAGAAAGCGGGTCTCGAAGTCAAATGAAGACATGGAACACATGTTGCATTATCGTGATGATTAGAGTCATGCATAAAGTAGGTTACGCCCAAGGAGGGAGTGCATAAAGTAGGGCATGCTCAAGGGGGATTGCATAAAGTAGGTCACACCCAAGGGGAGTGCATAAAGTAGATCATACCATGGAGAGATTGCAAAAAGTAGGTCATTCCCAATGAGGGATTGCATAACATAGGTCATCCCAAGGAGAGATTGCATGAAGTAGGTCATGCCCGAGGAGGTAGTACATAAACTAGGTCATATCCAAGGATGGATTTAATCAAGTAGGTCACATAAAGGAGGGATTACATAAAGTAGGTCAATCCAACGAGGGAGTAATAAAGTAGGTCAATCCCAAAGGATGGATTGCATAATGTAGGGCATGCCCAAGGACGGAGTGCATAAAGTAGGTTACATCCAAAGAGTGAATGCATAAAGTAGGTCATGCCCAATGAGGGGATGCATCAAGTAGGTCATACCAAGGATGGGATGCACAAAGTAGGTCACACCTAAGGAGGGAGTGCAGAAATAGATCACACTCAAGGAGGGTGTGTATAAAGTAGGTCACACCCAAGGAGGGAGGAGCAGAAGAAGAGAGAGAGAGAGAGAGAGAGAGAGAGAGAGTGAGAATGAGGAAGGACGGGAAGGGAGGGGAGGGACAGATGAGGAGGGGGGAATGATGTGAGGGAGGGGGGGAGGGAGAGAGATGGCGCGTCTCCTTATCACACACATATTACAGCGCAAATAATCTGTAAGAATACTGTTATGGTTACATATTAATTGCCAGACTCGTCAAGGTGCATTTACGTTCATTATGCGTACTTAACTATCAGTGTTGCCAACCTGGAGGTACTGAGAACCCTTGGCTTTGTGTTGCAGGTGTGGATCCTGAGTGGCGGCAGACACAAGATTATTAGGGGGTTCTGGGGGCATCTCCCCCCCCCCCCCCCCCACACCCAATTTGTTTTCAAAATGGTTTTAAAGTGGGTTATTTAAGGCCATTTACAAGGGGTTATTGGCTGATATTTTAGCATGTGTAACATGATATTTACTTGTATTCAATCAAAAGTACAGAAATTTGTACAAAAGTACAACAATTCATGGGATTTTGTACAAAGGTACAGGAATTCGTGGGATTTCAGGGTCGATCAGTGACTCATGAGGTGACTGATCAGAACGTTCAATTTCCGTGAATCTCACTGGAATTTCGTGAGAGTTGGCAACACTGAACTATACAAACAACGCTATTTCAGCGTTTGACCCCCCCCCCCCCACACACACACAACTTATCTAAACTTGCTTCTGAGGCACTATCGGAAGGACGACTAATTGTATATAAAATAAGATTTGATTCATTGCAAAGAAACACATTCTAAAAGAACAAAATAAGAAATAAATAGTTTTTTAAACTTTAAATGCTTGAAATGGTAATGAAAAACACAGACTCCGATGATATAATTTGCAATAGACGTCGAACCGTATTATTTGTATTCTCGGTATGACAAAAGTGATATATAATCGGCCCTAATCCAATATATAATTGTTTGTTTCTTTCTTTAAACCCAGTCAATGTTTAATATCAACATTACAAAATATAGCATCGTGATGCCTAACACTAGTAACAGCTGCCATGTGTGTGTGTTATGTGTGTATGTCTAAAACGGAGCCAGGTGTGGCAGTCCGTAGGATTCGAACCCTGACCCAGTGAAACCAATGACTTAAAAAATTGAAACCTATCGCTATTTAGCCAGCTGTTGAGCGTTGCTAGGAGTAGGAATGGTGGAATGAGGAGATCAATTGTCCGCCATTGAAATTCCCCGTACTTAAAATTGCATAGTCCGATGGTTCTGAGTTTCTGCCATTTTCTGAGATAAGTATATTAGGGTGATCATTATAAATCTACCTTACGTTAGTTTGACGTAAATTACTAACTGATGAGGTCTTTGAAATGTAAGCAGGCAACATTAAAGTGGCCTAGTCCGATACTTTTGAGTTTCTGCCATTTTCTGAGATAAATACATTATGCTGATCGTTATGGGCCTGTCACATTACGGCGTATGGCGGAAGCGTAGGCTTGCGTCACATATGCCGTCATACGCTGTCATACGCTTCGCATATGCTTTGCATACGCTTCGCATACGCTTCGCATACGCTTCGCATATGCTTCGCATATGCTTCGCATATGCTGCGCATACGCTGCACATACGCTGCGCATACGTCGTATACGCCCGGCATATCCCTCATATGCCGTCATACGCGCGTCCATCCTACAATTTTTTGGGCATGCTAACAAATTTCAGCGTATGGCAATGTAAGGCTCATACGCTCCTCATACGCTATGCATATGATAAGCGTACGCCGTCATATGTTGCGCATACGCTATACATACGCCTTCAGCGTATCTATAGCATATGTAGCATACGCCTGGCGTGCATGTAAAGTATTTGAGCATATTCGTAGCGTATTCTCAGCGTATACAAAGCGTATATTCAGTGTATGCCCGTCGTATGCTCTCGGTATATAAAGGCGCTGCAAGGGAGTGAGGGAGGGAGGGAGGGAGGGAGGGAGGGAGGGAGAGAGGGGGAGGGAGGGACCAGGCGTATACGGCGTATGCGTAGCGTATGACGGCGTATGCGCCGAAAACTGATACGTACTCACACGCTACTCATACGCTATTCACACGCTACGCATACGCTCATAATCATATCAGTGCACAAAGGTCACCATACGTCATCCCGCAATGGTTTTCAAATTTTATCAGTACGTTTTATATATGCCGCCACCATACTCCATAATGTGACAGGCCCATTATGATTTACATTATGATAGTTTGAAGTAACTTTTATTTTAAGTGGCTAACTTTGGAGGTAATTGATGTAAAAGCATGCCAAATGAATTTTGGCAAGCACGCCAAAATTCTGACACCTAGAACGTCAGTAGTAACAGGTTCTATTAAATTGACATTACGACCTCCTATGTGGTAGCAAATGCTTAATAAGTGCACCAGTATCTAAGTTGAATATATAGAATCAAATCTAGATAAGTATTTTGGTTTTGAAAACTTGATGTTTTCATCGGACTATGCAACTTTAATTGTGGCATGCTTGTCAAAACTCTCACCCCATAGGCTTCAGCAGTAACAGGTTCGATTAAATTGACTTCACATCCCTTCTAGGGTCTACGCAGCAACAAATGCTGAATGAATACATAAGTATCTAAGTTGGATATGTAGGTTCAAATCCAGATAAGTGTTTTGCTTTTTTTTTAAATTGATGCTTTTATCGCGCTATGCAACTTTAAAGCTGCATAGTCCGATGAAAACATCAAATTTTCACAACCATAACAAGTATCTAGATTTGATTCTAGATATCGAACTTAGATACTGGTGCACTTATTAAACATTTGTTGTCAGATATAAGGGAATACTGAGTCAATTAAATAGAACCTGTTACTGCAGAAGTTTATGGTGTTAGAGTTTTGGCAAGCTTGCCAAAATTAATTTAGCACGTTTCCACTTCAAATATCTCAAAAGTTAGCCATTTAAAATAAAAATTACTTCAAACTAAAGTAAGGTAGATTATAATGATCAACCTAATATGTTTATCTCAGAAAATGAGAGAAACTCAAAACCATCGGACTATGCAACTTTAATCAATGAATGTAGCAGAAGAAATAATGGTTCTGAACAAGCGCTATTCTCTATAAGGCCCATTCACACATGGGCCTTAAGTCGCCTCAACTAGTTCGCCTCATCTAAGTCAACTCAGATCGTGCGTGTGAACGCTCCGCTGAGGCGAATTAGGTGTCGACTCTACTAGTTTGTATCATGTAGACAGCTTCGCGGCGTGGATTAGATGAGGCAAACTAGTTGAGGCGACTTAGGGCGCATGTGTGAACGGGGCTTATGAATATGATATATGATACACATTTCCTAAACACCGGAAGAAAGAGACATTGCAAGGATGGCAAACACATGGCTGTCTGGACAGAGCACACGCATATGACGTCATAATGTACGCAGTGCATTATTATGTAAATAGAAGGTTACAGCCATACATAGATATCAACTCAATTAACATGCATTGAGATCGCTATTCGTGTCAAATTCAGTGAAAACCCGTTATAACGCGCATCATTGGGGGTCATAAAAAGACATCGTGAATAAAACGGGGTCATGCTAAATCGGTTTACCGAATTGTCTTTGGATTAAAGAATTCTTGGGGGGCCAATGACTCATCGCGTTATATCCGAATCCGCGTTAAAGTTGCATAGTCCGATGGTTTTGAGTTTCTCTCATTTTCTGAGATAAACATATTAGGTTGTTCATTATAATCTACCTTACTTTAGTTTGAAGTAACTTATATTTTAAATCGCTAACTTTTGAGATATTTGAAATGGAAACATGCTAAATTAATTTTGGCAAGCTTGCCAAAACTCTATCACCATAGGCTTCTGTAGTAACAAGTTATATTAATTGACTCAGTATTCCCTTCTATGTGATGACAAATGTTTAATAAGTGCACCAGCATCTAGGTTAGATATGTAGAATCAAATCTAGATAATTGTTTTGGTTTTGAAAATTTTATGTTTTCATCGGACTATGCAGCTTTAAATTGGAACGCGTTAAATCAGGGTTTCCAACGCTCCAGGGAGAGAGTGGGGGCGGGGGGGCACTCCCCCAATGCGGCAGCGAATTAGGAAGGGATATGATTTATTTCACCTCAAGCATGTATACTGGTATAATACTTTATACATCACATAAAATAAATAGATGGAATGAAGTCGCTGCTAACCAAATAAAAAGAAATACAAAAGGAAAAAAAAGAGAGAAGAAAAGAAATCGGACCGGTCAAATTGTCGACGGTTTTAATGCTAGGTACACACATACCGTATACGATTCGCGCACTAAAACTCCCGATCAGCTTAAAACTGAAGTCGGGCCGATTCATTTTTCGAATCGGGAATCGCAATCGTAGTGCTAGTGCACACCTACCGTTTTAGCGCTAAAAATTAGTTTTTAGTCGTGAATCGCAATCGGTAGGTGTGCTAGGGGAGTGCACACCTCACGACTTTTGGGCAGTTTTAGACCGTATACGCTAGGTGGGTGCGGGAAAATGATCGTATACGCTAGGTGTGTACCGGGCATAAGGCAATGTTAAGGCTGTAGTGCTGCCTGCTTCTTCATAGAAATGAGCAAAGATACTAAAAATGTTACATCCAGTTTCATTGTTTACGCATGGAAATAATAGGCCACAACTGTGTCCACGTCCATTCATTGGGCAAGCAGTTTGCTTGGTATCATTTATTTCTGTTTAGGGTTTGCTCCCTAAGCCTTCGGTTCTGTCAAGAACCTGTACCACAAAGCAGTGGTTTACACCCCCTCAGGGCAGGGGCGTCAATACAGTACCAAGTACAGTACAACCCCGTTAAACCAAGCTCGGTTAAACCAAACGATCGGTTAATCCAAACTTTGTTCGGCGGCCTGGCAAAATACTACCATTTATCATATAAAAAAGTTGGTTAAACCAAAGTCGGTTAATCCAAAGTATTGGTTAATCCAAACAAAATTGTTGGACCCCAGGCCACTTCCGGTTCGGTTAAACCAAACTTTCATGTGCTTTTAAGGTCATCTGACACTTTATATATGATAAATGGTAGTATTTTGCCGGGCCGCCGAAAAAAGTTTGGATTAACCGATCGTTTGGTTAACCGAGCTTGGTTTAATGGGTTTAAACTGTATATACATAAAAAACAATAATCAAAATGTCCACAAACATTGTATATTACATTCATAATGCACCCACGTTTTTGCCAAAGCCAAGTCAAAGTCGAAGCCAAAGCTCGGTTAAACCAATGATCGGTTAATCCATACACATTTCTAGGGTCCCTTCAAGTTTGGTTTAACGGGGTTATACTGTACACGGCTCAGTAGGTGATATTACAGATTACCGCCCACACTTCGTTATGTTATCAGACATATATCTCCTATATTATTAATATTAGCATTTGCGCCCGAAACCGGGAAGGATGGCCTAAAGAGTCGAGCGCTCGCTTCCCGTGTGGGTAGAAGGTCATGGGTTCGAACCTCGACTGAGTCAAATCAAATGACTTCACACGTTTCACTACCTAACCTAGCAGTCAACATTACTAGGATAGGACAAGGCGTGGCCGAATGAAGAAGACCAAATGTTTACAGTTGAAATTGTCTCTGCTTAAAGTTGCATAATCCGACGGTTTTGAGTTTCTGTCATAATTTGTTTTAAAGATAAGTAAATTAGATTTGTTATTATCTACTTTACTTTAGTTTGAAGTAACTTTGATCATAAATGATTAAAGGTGGAGATATTTGAAGTGAAAAGATCTGAATTTGGTCAAATTGTTGACGGTTTTAAGGCAATTTTAAGCCTGTGTAGTACTGCCCGCTTCTTCGTAGAAATGAGCAAAGACACTAAAAATCTTACATCCAGGTACATTATTTACGCGTGAAAATAATAGCTTCAGCAGCAACAAGTTATATTAAATTGAATTATATGCCCTTCTACTAGACAGCAACAAAGGTTTAATAAGTACATGATCAGTGTTTATTTGTTGGGGTTTTATGTCCTATAAAGCGATCAATATAGGGGAGTGGTCCATCTGGGGAGGTAGTCGCTTAGAGAGGTTTTACTGTATGTATATATATATATATACGTATATATATGTATATATATATATATATATATATATATATATATGTATGTGGCGTTCTCTGTGACGGAGTGGTTAAAGTCTCTGACTTTTTTCTAGGTCAGACTCCTAATCTGAGGTTCAGCGGTTCGTTTCCCCGTGCCCCCAGCTCTGCCAATTTGGATTTCCACCGCTGTGTATAACTTACAGCGTCATCAAAGGCCAGTTGCTCTCGTACCATGTCTATGTGGTGTGGGAGGTTAAAAATCCCTTGGGTCGGTAAAAATGTAGGCTCGGGCTTGCTATCGACCAGCAGTGGAATGAGGAAGACCAGTCATCTATGGAATGAGGAAGACCAGTCATCTATGACTGAAATTTCCCCTGCTTAAACAATTAATGGACAACAACAACAACAACAAAAAAGTATCTAAGTTTGATGTGTAGGATGAAATCTAGATTAGCGTTTTGGGTTCGAAAATGTGTTACTTTTGTCGGACTGTGCGACTTTAATCAACGAATGCAACAGTAAAAACCACCAGTAAGTTTTGTAACAGTATCTGTACACTGTCACTGTCACTGTCACAGTGTCAGCAAACAACAGTGGCACTTCCAACGAGTGCACCGAGCACGGTGGCCAAATCGGTAAGACTAGAGCGCAGGCTTCCCATGCGGAAGGTCAGAAGTTCGCAAATCAAGCCGAATCAAACCAATGACTTACAAAATACACTATCTAGCCTGGTGCTCTGCTTTACTACTAGGATAGGGCAAGGAATGGTTTGCTCAGTATCACTATCAGGATAATGTGACTGAGTGGGAAATCAGGACATGGTTCTGGTGGCCTAGTCTCCCTCAGTGGGGCAGCACTATTAATTCGCCATGAGTGTGCACTGTCACAAATCGGTACCCGTCCTGATATGACCTTCTATGTTTCCATGACATAAAACCCCAACAAATAAACATCATCCAACGAGAGCATCGCCGGCTGCGTTCACTGGCACCCACGGATTCACACTTCCGGTTTATTCTTCCATTTCCGCTGCTTGCTTCTACTTCCGGTCCGTGGCCCATTTATAGATGCAGACGACGGAGATGAAGGCAGCCATGACAACGAAGATCCGGGTCACTCTCTCCATCGTCCGGGAAAGGGCACAGGCCTGCAACAGAGACAATGAGAACAAACTGAGACATAGAATACAATATTGTCCTGACGGTTGGGGTGGGGGGTTTGCAAATGGGAAACATTACGCCTAGAGAAGTATTCGAACCCACATGTCTGCCATTCCGGGGATCAGACGGGATGGCCGAATAGGTTGAGCGTCTGTCTCCCGTTTTGGTAGATCGTGGGATTCGAACCTGTATACGTGGCTCCTTGTCTGATAGGTCAGTGCAAACTACTAGTACTACACAATTAAAAATAATAATTTGCAATAGATAATGAGGCTATGGAGGAATGGTGGGGGAGACGTGTTCGGTGAGGTTCGGGATATATACAATAAAACCTCTCTAAATCGACTGACCATGGGACCGACTTTAAATGGTCCATTTAGGGAGGTGATCGGTTTAGGGAGTTTTTATAAATCATTACAATAGTATTGTATGGGCGATCATTTGGGACCCAAATAAAGCGATCGATATAGGGGAGTGGTCCATCTGGGGAGGTAGTCGCTTAGAGAGGTTTTACTGTATGTATGTATATATAGATATATACATCTATATATATATGGGTATATGTATATATATACAAAATGCACACACTCTGTACCAAGAAATAAAATGCTCATTAAAAGCAATTGTGACTTGAGTTCAGCAGTTCAGCATTTCTTTTTAAAGAGAAGAGGAACATCCTTACCCATCCCCCACGATGCCACACCCAGTCGCAAATGACGTCAGAGATGAAGCTCAGCGACCAGTCGACCAGGTCAGGGAAGAGGGTCACGTGATCCTCCTCAAGGGCCCGGATGGAGACGTCTGCGCAGAAGACGAATATGGTGACGATAGCATGTCTGGAAACGAGGCCAGCCGGAAGGAGGGAGGTGAGCACCTTCCGGTACAGGCCGCGGTGCATGCTGGTGAGGCCAAGCTGAAAGTAGGGCACCAGAATGCTATGTAGGTCAATCGATCTTGTTGTTTTGGGGTTAGGTTCATTGATTAAGCAAGCACAATTTCAATCACAGACAATTGGTCTTCCTCATTCCACTGCTCCTTGCCCTATCCTAATAATGCCAGGTGTCAGACTAGGTGGCAGGCAACAAGTATACATTTTTAAGTCATTGGTTTGACTCGGCCAGTTTAAATCTCAGAACCTGCAAAGCGGGAAGGCTGACATCAAAGAACTCTTAGAAGTTAGAGTTCACTCTCCCCCCCCCCCCCCCCCCCGCCCCCCGAATATCCCCCCCCCCCCCACCTGTCAATGTTAACAGCTCCTAGAGGCCCAGATGAGAGAGCCCAGTAGCTCCACTCCCCAACAGTCCATTACCCCCCCCCCCCCCCCCCACCCCTTCCGATCCACCAAAGGGGCTGCTTCCTTATAATATACTCAACCACCACAACCACCACCATACATTCGCCAACTACCACTCAACCAAGCCCATCCCCTCACATGAATTTTTCCACCCACATCCCTTTATAATGAATGTTCATATAATAGTAATTATAGTTTTTGGTAAATGTCAAATCGGAAAGATACAAAAAAAATTTTTTTTTTTAAGTGAAAAAAGATCCCACAATAAACCACTTAGAAACTGCATCTGGTGGCGGTTTTGTCTAACAGTAACAGTAACACTATCTAATCCAAGGTCACTGAAAGACAAATCATCACGAATTGCTATGACACCTTCAGAGGTGCCAAGTAGATAAGCGTGTGAGCAGAGAGATCTCCCTAAAATACAAAGCAAATATATATATATATATACATATATATACATATATATATATATATATAATATAGATATATATCCAGAGGTGCCAAGTAAATAAGAATGTGAGTAGGGAGATATAGCGTGCCCGAAAGGGGGAGTGTGCGGGATAGGGGGTTTTGCCCTCCTACAAGGGGGCATTGTGGGAGGGGGGCTCCCCTAGAAAATTGCGGGGAAAAAGTGATACAAAATGGTCCATTCTGGTGCATTTTAAAGAAAAATATGCATACAAATAAAAAGAAAACAAGCTAAAATGATTCTTTGGTATAAGATTACAAATTAAAAGGTGGAAATCGGGAGACGGGGGTTATTTTGCAATATGTTAGGGAGAGCTTCCGCCATATCAAGAGACTTGTCTCCTGTACACATTGGACGGCGTCAATGTGCGAATTGTATTCCAACATGCATTGTGTTTCATTACAATACAATACAATACAAGATTTAACACAGGGACGCGTACTTAGACCTACTTACTTACTTCTCTCCATACCACTCCCATTTGATGAGCTCAGCTTATAGCCTGAGCATACAAAGATTAATTTGCATATGACATTTTTCCCAATTTCCCATTTATGAGTCATTACTGCTACTTCCGAATGCAGTAAGAATCTAAATTGATCGCCTATTACACTATGAGACCCTGGCGTTATTCTCCATGAGCCATTGTTGTGATTTATCGCCTTCCGCTAGCATTCCTGGCAGTCAGTTATTAGTGATATTACAGCCTGACACTCATAGTTGTCTTCAATGCATTAGGGCATTATGGTGTAATTAGTTATTATAGTGTAATTGCTTATTATGGTGTAATTGCTTATTATGGTGTGATTGCTTATTATGATGTAATTGCCTATGGTGTAATTGCTTCCCCCCCTTTTTAGTTTGTGTGTGATTATTTGCTTATTCTGCTCATAACGGTTAAGTGCTTGCACTTGTTTTTGCCGCTGTGCAGTAGTGGTCATAATCCATATGGATTGATTTCCTTTATCAATAATTTCTGTAAACTTGTTTATGGTGCAAAATTGGTGATTTTCCAATTTGTTTGGTTGCGCATAGTTTGTTGAGTATGGTGTCTCCTATTAGTATTAGTTTGTGATGTTTTATGGACTATGTACTGTTTATCCCTGATCTAATACTCCCTGATCTAGTACATATTTCTTTATCTATATCTCACTTCCTGTGTTTCTAAATTTTCTTTTTGTATTTCTTTAGTGTTTTGGTGTTTCTTAGATCACTGCTTTCGCTATTCCAAGCTTTTTTGCTCATAGCTAATACTCTTCTGTTGAAGCACCCACAGTTGGATCTTTCTGTTCTTAGCACAGGCACCAAACCAGCTGCAGTGATTTTTCTGCTTGTTGTTTTGTATTTGTTTACGTCGTCAAATGCTATTATTCTCGGATGTGTTTCTCTTCTAGTTTCGAAGAACATCCAAATTTAAGCAATGTATGGTTATCTTAACATTTATCCCTACAATTAGTGATTATACTTGACAATAAGCCGAAGCCGACAATAAGCTTGAAGCCGTAATGTTATTCCAGGATGTAAGAGACAGGTACATAACTGAGTTACTATGAGCGTTTCAACATTCAGTTTCTTACCAGTGTAGATAAGGACAACGCAACCATGATTTAACCTCATGTTCCAATTGCTCATAATTGGATAAGGAATCCTCATTGAGATGCCACATTAAATTAATTACAATTTCATATTTAAGCTTCATTATCAAAGTTTGTTGATTGAATTAGATTACAATTAGTTTTGTTACTGTTATAGAAACATCCCACTTATTAAAGCGGCATAGTCTAATGGAAGCATCACATTTTCTAAACCAAAATATTTATCTAGATTAGATCCCACAAATATCCAACTTGGATACTGGTGCGTTTATTAGGTATTTGTTGCTCGATAGAAGGGCATACAATCAATTTAATAGAACCTGTTACTGCTGAACCCTATAGTGTCAGAGGTTGGCATGCATGCCACATTAATTTGGCATGCTTACACTTCAAATAACTCCTAAGTTAAGTGAAATAAAAGGTACTTCAATCTAAATTAAGATAGGTTATAATGATCAGAGTAATATATGAGACTGTCTCAAAAGGTGCTAAGCAATATGGGACAAAACTTTGTCCATTGTAACGATCAACATACTACCTGCTTATGCATTTGCTCAGGATAAACTGATTTGTTTTTTACATGGTGTTTCATAATCCCAATAGAATACATATTGCTTTGAAGCAAATGTCATTGTGTTTTCAGTATAACCGTTTCTGTGCTGTTTTGTGTTTGTTTGTTTGTTGTTGTTTTGTTTTGTGTCAATCGTTACAATGGACAAATAAAAGTGATCACCTTTTGAGACAGGCTCATATAAAAAACCCATGAAACTCAAATCCACCGGACTATGCAATTTTAAATAATAATAGTGGCAAAGGTGAGTTTAGCATAAATTTCCTTGGATTAAAAACAAATACAATGTAGATATTATTACATCCAGAAAGACATGGGAGTCAGTTTCTGTGATCTTAATTTCCCATTCAATTTCCTAGCATATTATGTTTAACTTACTTTAAGGTTAAACTCATTTTGAATATGACTTTAATTAGTCATCGACGGTTTATTATTCGGTTCAATACACAACTTTGACCTATATTTAATAACAATCACGCGCGGAAACAACACTAAAATATTAATTTCAGTTAATTTACAGGCAAAGTACATTTGATATGGGGTGGCTTACCTAGATATAATTAGCGGAGGGGGGAGGGGGGAAGAGGTTGAAGGTCCAGTCGTTATGGGAAACTGTGTAACTCAGCGATGTTTTATTTGCTGTTTTGGGGGTGCTTTTTGGGGTGGTGAAAATAGTTTATTCATTGTCAACTGGTTTGTTTGCTTATTGGTGTTTTTTGTTGGAGTTCTATGTCATGGCAACATCTAAGGTAATATCAGGACGGGTACCAATTTGCGACAGTAAACACACATGATGGATTTATAGTGCTGCCCCACTGGGAAACCAGGTCGTCAGCACCATGACCTGATTTACCACCGAGTCACACTAGCCTGATACTGAGGTAACCAGTCCTTGCCTTATCCTAGTAATGTCAAGCACCAAGCTAGGTAACGACAAGCATCAATTTTGTAAATCATTGGTTTGACTCGACGGGAGTCAAACTCCTAACCTTCTACACGGGAAGACTGCTCTAGCGATTTGTCCACCTGCTGCACTACCATAACCCCAAATGCTATCACACCGACTTATCACACCACCATAACCCCAACTATTTCACCACCATAACCCCACATGGTATACACCATAACCCTACCTATCACAGTATCATAAACCACCTATTACACCACCACAACCCCACCTATTACACCACCACAACCCCACCTATTATACCACCATAACCCCACCTATTCCTCCACCATAACCCCATGTAGTATTACACCACAATAACCCCCACCTATTACATCTACATAACCCCATCTGCTATGGCACCATGACCCCACCTATTACACCATCATAACCCCGCCTATTACACCACCATAACCCCAGCTATTACACGACCACGACCCCACCTATTACACCACCACAACCCCACCTATTACACCACCACAACCACACCTATTACACCATCATAACCCCACCTATTACACCACCATGACCCCACCTATTACACCACCATGACCCCACCTATTACACCACCATAACCCCACCTATTACACCACCATGACCCCACCTATTACACCACTGTAACCCCACCTATTACACCACCACAACCCCACCTATTACACCACCACAACCCCACCTATTACACCACCACAACCCCACCTATTACACCACCATAACCCCACCTATTACACCACCATAACCCCACCTATTACACCACCATGACCCCACCTATTACACCACCACAACCCCACCTATTACACAACCACAACCCCACCTATTACACAACCATACCCCCACCTATTACACAACCATGACCCCACCTATTACACCACCATAACCCCACCTATTACACCACCATAACCCCACCTATTACACCACCGTAACCCCACCTATTACACCACGATAACCACACCTATGACACTACCAAAGAAACACCTATTACACCACCAAAACCCCACCAAGCATACCACCATAACCCCACCTATTACACCACCATAAGCCCACCTGCTGCATCACCATAACCCCACCTGTTACACCACCATAACCGCCCCTATTACACCACCATAATGCCACCATAACCCCACCTGCTACACTACCGTAACCCCACCTATTACACCACCATATTCCCACCTGCTACACCACCATAACCCAACCTATTACACCATAACCCCACCTAATACACCACCATAATCCAACCTATTTCATGACCATAACCGTACCTATTATAAGACCCTAACCCTACCTGCTGCACTACTATAACCCCACATATTACACCACCGTAACCCCACCTATTACACCATCATAACCCTACCTGCTACACCACAGTAACCCCACCTACTACACCACCATAACCCTACTTACTACACCACCATAACCCCACCTATTACTACACCACCATAACCCCACCTATTACACCACTATAACCTCACCTATCACAGCCCCATAACCCCACCTATTACACCACCATAACCCCACCAATTACACCACTGTAACCCAACCTATTACACCACCATAACCCCACCTATTACACCATCATAACCCTACCTGCTACACCACAGTAACCCCACCTACTACACCACCATAACCCTACTTACTACACCACCATAACCCCACCTATTACTACACCACCATAACCCCACCTATTACACCACTATAACCTCACCTATCACAGCCCCATAACCCCACCTATTACACCACCATAACCCCACCAATTACACCACTGTAACCCAACCTATTACACCACCATAACCCCACCTATTACACCACCATAACCCTATCTATTACACCACCTTAACCGCACCTATTACACCACCATAACCCCACCTATTACACCACTGTAACCCCACCTATTACACCACCATAACCCCATCTATTACACCACCATAACCCCACCTATTACACCACTGTAAACCCCACCTATTACACCACCATAACCCCACCTATTACACCACCATAACCTCACCTATTACACCACCATAACTCCACCTATTACACCACTGTAACCCCACCTATTACACCACCGTAACCCCACCTATTACACCACCATAACCCCACCTATTACACCACTGTTAACCCCACATATTACACCACCATAACCCCACCTATTACACCACCACAACCCCACCTATTACACCACCATAACCCCACCTATTACACCACCGTAAACCCCACATATTACACCACCATAACCCCACCTATTACACCACCATAACCCCACCTATTAGACCACCATAACCCCACCTATTACACCACCATAACCCCACATATTACACCACCATAACCCCACCTATTACACCACCATAACCCCACCTATTACACCACCATGACCGCACCTATTGCACCACCATAACCGCACCCATTACACCACCATAACCCCACCTATTACACCACTATAACCCCACATATTACAGCACCATAACCCCACCTATTACACCACCATAACCCCACCTCTTACACCACCATAACCCCACCTATTACACCACCGTAACCCCACCTATTACACCACCATAAGCCCACCTATTACACCACCATAACCCCACCTATTACACCACCATAACCCCACCTATTACACCACTGTAACCCCACATATTACACCACCATAACCCTACCTATTACACCACCATAACCCGACCTATGACACCACTATAAAACCACCTATTACACCACCATAACCCCACCTATTACATCACCATAACCCCACCAATTACACCACCGCAACCCCCACCTATTACACCACCATAACCCGACCTATTACACCACCACAACCCCCCACCTATTACACCACCTTACCCCACCTATTACGCCACCATAACCCCACCTATTACACCACCATAACCCCACCTATTACACCACTATAACCCCACATATTACAGCACCATAACCCCACCTATTACACCACCATAACCCCACCTCTTACACCACCATAACCCCACCTATTACACCACCGTAACCCCACCTATTACACCACCATAAGCCCACCTATTACACCACCACAACCCCACCTATTACACCACCATAACCCCACCTATTACACCACTGTAACCCCACATATTACACCACCATAACCCTACCTATTACACCACCATAACCCGACCTATTACACCACCACAACCCCCCACCTATTACACTACCATAACCCCACCTATTACGCCACCATAACCCCACCTATTACACCACTGTAACCCCACCTATTACACCACCATAACCCCACCTATTACACCACCATAACCCCACCTAGTACACCACCGTAACCCCCACCTATTACACCACCATAAGCCTACCTGCTGCACTAATATAACCCCCAACCCTCCCCCCGCCGAGTGCTTGTCGCTCCAGGTACCTTTTCTCCGGTCACGGTAAACCTCATCAAGCTCCAGCGCGCAGCACCGCTCGGGCACTCCGCCAGGTAGTAATTCAACACACGCCGTTTTGGTTAAACTTCGCATTTTCTTTAATAAATACACACACACACACACACACAAAAGAAGGGGGGAAAAAAATCTGTCTAATACTAAATCCGTACAGCACCTGCATCACGGTGCATCTCTCCAACACACGCAATGTTATTGTTAGGCAAAACACGTGACCGAAACCATGACGGCGTGACAGCTTGTCAGCAAAGTAGACATGAACCCCAAAAGGGTCGGCAAACTGTTAGCGGAGCAGGCCCAGGTGGCAGGAATCGTCGTCTCGCGTGATAGCGCGGTCAGCTTGGCGCTGGTGCCCAGTCGGCCCGCCAACACCCCGTTGTTAGGGACGCTGGTCCCGGGCACTGCGGGCATCCGGCGCCGAGAATAGCGTCCCTACAGGCGTCTGTTTAATCAGAGGTCGGGGGGAGCGCGCCAGGGCCCCCCGCACTAACGCATCGCCGACTATTTACAACATGTCATAACATGATCCAGACCGCCTGGCCTGGCGTGTGTGTATGTGCGTATATATATATATATATATATATATATATATATATATATATATATATAATCGCAGGCAGAGCGACTGAGTGTGGCCAGACAAGTTACCGCATATGCAGATGGGGCGACGGGGGCAACAATTGGGCCGGTTGCATCATCGATGAACAATTAATAGTAAGACTTAAGCTAAGATTCCTTATACGCGGTATGCGGTATGCGGCATGCGGCAAGCGGTATGCGAATGGGAGGATTCCTTCTACGCAGTAAGTGGCATGCGTCTCCCCACCACCACCACTACCATATGTTTCCCCTCCGCACCCCTGTGTGTGACCGTTCCGTAATGATCAGTCGCCTCTCCTAGTCTAAAACTAATGGACACATGCGACTGAGGTTTCTATTCGCATACCGCATACCGCATGCCGCATGCCGCACCGATTGCTACAGGGACCGATCGAGTTGCCGCATTCGCATTCGCATACCGTGTGTAAGGAATGTAGCCCATTGACTTCAAGGTGTTTTGATTTTTTGCCGCATTCGCATTCACATACCGCATGCCGCTTGCCGCGTGTAAGGAATCTTAGCTTAAGAGCAGTACAGTGGCTGAGTTAGGATAGACGGGCTGTAAATGTAATGACGTCGCGAGGCAACCTTCGGTGGCCTTATTGGATTACATACAGAAGGCTTGCACATGTCTACATTGTGCTTATTTGCCTATTTGTTGGTTTATTTGTCACTGTTTTGGGCATTTTGGCCTCAGAAGTTGTTGTTTAAGTGATGAAAGTAAACACATTGGATATAAACTGCCCAGAACAGCTCAGAACACAAGGAAATTATGATGTTGCTGCATCAGCATACATTCACAACAGGGCTAGGCAAGGGTGCTCGTAATGTAGTATACAATATATTACACAATAAATATAATATATAATATACAATGTACAATACATATAATATATATAATATAATAATAAATGTTATATAATGTATACAATATACATAATAAATCAAACATATATATTACATATTATATATAAGATATAATACATATATAGTAGATATAATATTAATACATACATCTATAATAAATAATATATGTAACATATTCAATATATTTAATAAATAATATACATAACATATTCAATATTATATATATAAATATATATATATACATATATATATATATATATATATATATATATATATATATATGTACGTATGTGTGTGTGTGAGTGTGTGTTTGTTCTTTGGATGCACCTACCTTAATTGACATAAAGGAACTCTTTATTTTAAAGGAGCATATATATATGGTGCCGCAGTCACAAGTACCAAATCAGTGATAGGGATTCACATTCACAGACCATCACAATCTCCGTGCGTGCGCATGCAGTGTGTGCGTTTGTGCACGCACGCGTATAGAGCTTGTGTCTGCATGAAAGGTGTGATTGCATGAAAGGCGTGTAGGTGTGTGTGAGATGGGTTAATCTGACAACAGTACATCAACAACACCCCACCCGGTGAGCACCTCCCCCTCACCACCGGATCTACCTGATTTAATAACCAATCAGCACACGCCCTGCGCAGCCGCATTGATCGACGGGAAGATAAGCGCCCCCACCGGCTGACCTCGCTCTGCACCCGGGAGGCGCACCTCTGCACCGCAGCACCCCCAGCGCACCGCACCCAGCCCGGTGCATGCACCCGGCCCGAATGCCCCGGCCGCCCGCAGCCTCCTTTGTCGGCGGTCGTCGAGGAATTTACTTATTTACGAATTTATGCAGCTTTATATATATATATATATATATATATATATATATATGTATATATATATATATATATATATATATATATATATATATATATATACATATATACATATCATATATATATATATATATGGATAGTGATAATCCCATTATCGCATGTAATAAGCTCTGAAGTCCCTCTGCCCCCCCCCCCCCCCCTCACGGGGTGGGGGTGGGTGGGGCTGGCGAGGAGGAGCCGGCCCCCTGCGCGGGGCGCAACACGCCACCATATATATATATATATAAATATATATATATATATATATATATGTCTGGTATATATATATATATATAATATATATATATATATACATATATATATATGCACCAGACAGGATGGCCGAATGAGTTGAGCGTCCGTCTCCCATTTTGGTTTGTTTGTTTGGTGTTGTCTTATGTCTTAGCAACATATAAGGTCATATTAGGACAGGTATCGACTTGTGACAGTGCACACTCATGGCGACTTTATAGTGCTGCCCCACTGGGAAATCAGGTTGTTAGCACCATGACCCAATATCCCACTCGCTCACATTATCCTGACACTCAGCTGACCAGTCCTTGCCTTATCCTATTTTAGTATTAATGCTGAGCGCTTGGCTAGGAAGTGACAAGTATCAATTTTAAAGCCATTGGTTTGATTCGATCGGGAACCGAACTCCCGACCTTCCACACGCGAGGCCGGCACTCTACCGATTGGTAGATTGTGGGATTCGAACCCTGGTCGAGCCAAACCAATGACTTAAAAATGCATACTTGTCGCTTCCTAGCTAGGTGCTCGGATTTATTAGGATGGGGCAAAGACTGGTTAGCTCAATGTCAGGATAATATGACTGAGTGGGATATGAGGTCATGGTGCTGGTGGCCTGGACTTCCAGTGGAGCAGCACTATAAAGTCACCATGAGTGTACATTGTCACAAGTCGTTACCTGTCCAGATATGACCTTAGATCTTGCCTGGACTTTAAACTCCAACAACCAACCAAGCATATATATAAGTGAGCAGAGTGACAGTTGGCTCATGGTGTACAGGAGGCGGGTAATAGAGAATGCCCGCTCCGCAGCGAATAAAATGGAGGTTAAGGTGGTTAGGGAGAAACATTAAAGGGCTGATGTTATTTATATCCACATAGTAAATTATATAGTACACACACACATATATACATATATACATGTCAATTTCTGTATATATATATGTGTGTGTGTGTACTAAATAATTTACTATGTGGATATAAACATATATATGTAAGTATATACAGTATAACCCTGTTAAACCAAACTTGAAGGGACCCTAGAAATTTGTTTGGATTAACCGATCATTGGTTTAACTGAGCTTTGACTTCGACGTTGGCTTGGCTTTGGAAAAATCGCGGGGGCATTATGAATGTAATATATAATGTATGTGGACACTTTGATTATTGTTTTTTTCATGTATATACAATATACCCCCATTAACCAAGCTTGGTTAAACAAAATGATCGGTTAATCCAAACCTTTTTCGGCGGCCCAGCAAAATACTATCATTTATCATATAAAAATGTCTCAGATGACCTTATAACCACATGAAAGTTTGGTTTAACCGTACCAGAAGTGGCCTAGGGCCCTACAATTTTGTTTGGATTAACCGATAATTTGGATTAACCGACTTTAACCAACTTTTTGATATGATAAATGGGAGTATTTTGCCGGGCCGCGGAACAAAGTTTGGATTAACCGATTGTTTGGTTTAACCGAGCTTGGTTTAACGGGGTTGTACTGTATGTACACATTCTTGGGCGCGAATGACAGAGCAGCGCGACACTGGTCACGTGGTGGACGAGCATGCTTCGCACAAAATGGGTGTACAACAATAGCAATAGACAATAATAATAATAGTAATCTCCCTTCCGGGCCTTTATACTCGCACACGTACGTACATACGTATACCTAGATTGGTACATACCTACACAGACATAGGAAGCAAACGAGGCGGGCAAAGGAAGAAGGTTGGAAGACATCATTATGGAATGGACAGGGCTGGAGTTTGGCAAGTACGAGCGGGAAATGGAGAACAGGGAAAACTGATGGGAAACTGGTTGCAGTCATCTGTGGTGCCCTAATGACTAGTAAATTATTGATGTTGATGATGACGACGATGATGATGATGATGAGAAAGCATATATACATATATACACGTGATCGCCATGAGTGATGATCTGGGTATTCGTCCTGATACTGACTGACCTCAGAAAGTCGCTAAGAAGTAAAACCCCAATAAATCAACATGCGTAACCTCAGTGAGTGTTCCTGCCCGGTGCACCCTACAGGGCCCGTATGCACCAGTCGGGGTTAGGGCCTTAACCGCGGCTAAGGTATCCCCGCACAGCTAAATGTGAAAATTTGGTATGCACCAATTGGAGTTAGTGCTAACAGCGTGAGTTAACCGCGGCTAAGGTAAACCACCTTCTGAGTTGGGTTTAGGGCCTATCCAGTGTGGTTAGTGTGCGTGTATGGGCGTCAATCTGTTCAATGCGATCATATTTGACAGATTTACATATGCAATAAGTGAAATTTAATTAAATTAACCCTAAATGCGAAGCGATATTGACGCTGCCGCCGCATCAGCGGCAATATTAAAATGTTCGAATCGACGAATGTAATGTAAACAAACCGCCGCCGCCAAACTGTCCAACGTCAAATAAAAATGGCTGCCGCCGTCGCCGCCGAATCGGCGGGAATTTCCTATGCCCAAATCTGTTAAATGCAGTCATATTTGACAGATTTACATACGGAATAAGTGAAATCTTATCAATTTAACCCTAAATTCGAACCCATATTAACGCCGACGCCACATTGGCGGCGTTATTCATATTGTCGACTGGAGGGAATTCCCAAATCTATAAATAAACTCACGGTTAGCTATCCGCATTGGGTAGAAAATTGGTGCATACCGATTCACACACCTCTCCAACCCGCCGCTACCCTGAGGTAGCTAACCGCGGCTAGAGCCTTAACTCCGGCTAAGCCTAACACCGATTGGTGCATACGGCCCCAGGAGTCTCCGCCGGGCAGCCCGATGACCCGCCACCGGCCCGAACGCCGGTACACGCGGCGTTGGTTGATCGGTTGCGTGCCGACTGCTCGCCGCATGACCACGCAGTCATGGATACTGACCACTAAGCGGCGCTGCCGGCGCGCCGCCTCGTTATGAGCCGCCTGCTCACACACGGCGCATCCCGACGCGCCTGGTCGGGGACGCGCTCACCGACGGCGCATTGCGTGAGCAGCGCACACACGCACGACTCGCGTCTGGTGGAAAGACACCACCGGCAGTTCAGATTACTATTTAACTTTAATAACTATCAATATACCTATACATGTTTGTAATTTATATAATGCATATAGCATTATAATGCATAGGCTCTATCTATGATGTATATAATGCATATAATGTATATAATACATATAAAATTATAATGTATAATAATATCATGTAAATTATGCATATAATGCATATTATGCATATCATGTATATAATGTATATAATGTGTAATATATAATATTATATAATATATATGAGTCAGCCTAACGAAAACGGGCCAATTGGTGGTCAATTGAAGCTGTCGGCATCGCAATTCTTAAAAGTGTAGTGCATTTCTTTGTTTCATATTAAATTATCCTAGAAACAAATACGGTTGTTGTATTTTCTCGACCTTTACATTCAGGATAAATTTAAGGACTTTCCAACACCTCTGTCAATGCTAAACTATAATTATACCGATCGACGCCGACATCCATGCGCGACGCCGACAACTTTCCCCAATTGGCCTCTTTTCGTGATCCTGACCCATATATATATTAATATATGTAATATTATATATGCAATATATGTCATATCTGTAATATATGCAATATATGTCATATCTGTAATATATGCATGACAGACAAGAAACTCCACATTCAATCATTTGTGCATAAAATTCTATGCCATATTATTTTAGAAACAATTATATATACACTAACCAAACCGTAAATCATAAGTAAAATCGGGTACAACTAATATGCACTGTAATGCTCACGCCTTCCTCCATGCGCACAGGTAAAAGTAACAGAGGTATACATGACTATCTATCAAAAGGGGTCATATGTGCTGTATGCACCAGCACATATGCCCCAATCCATCAATCACTAATCTAAAATAAATTCAAAACAAAATCAAAACTTGCAAAATCAAGCAACCACTATCCTAATTTTTTTAAGTAGGTAAGTAAAATAAATATGGTAGAAGAGATTGAATGCAAACTGGGAAGGGGCACACACTTCGCACACCTAAACTGCCAGAGTGCATCCAATAAAATAGACATAATAAAAATGCATCTAAAAAAAGACAATCTAGATGTACTAACATTATCAGAGACATGGTTCACTGACAAACACCAAACAACACCCTCAATATAGACGGATATAGGCTTGTTGTTGTACATAATGACAGACAACATATTAATGCAATAAACCAAACAGAAAAGGGTGGAGGTGTTGCCATTTACTGCAAAGCCACCAAAAACCTAGACACTGAAAGGCTAAAACCAACAAATCTCTCAAATGAGCACATAGAACTACTATGGTGCCTAATAAAAAACGAAAGCAAGCAAATGTAGCCATAGTGAGCCTCTATAGGCCACCGTCAGGTGAAATTGAATTATTCCTTGAAGCACTAGAAAAGAGCATAAACACTGTAAAAAAATCAACAAATGCAGAAATCTTTGTGCTAGGGGACTTCAAAGTAAATTACAGCGGCAATAAAAAAAAAAAAGTAATGCTGCAAACCACCATCAAAATCTTAGGCCTGCAGCAGCTCATCACTGAAAGCCCAAGGCTAAGCAACAATAGCTCAACAATAAATCTAATACTAACCAACTCAAACCATGCCACAAAATGGGAACTAGAAGCTGGGGTATAACTGACCACAAACTAGTATATGTAACCAGGAAAAAGCTCAAAAGCACAAATCACTATGAATACAAAATGGGCAGGTCCCTAAAAAACTACTCAGAAGATACATTAAAAATTCATCTTCACCGAAACATAAACAACATCACACAAAACAGAGATGATGTTGATATATATTGGGAAAACATCATCACAGAAAAAAGAAAATTAACTGATGAGATGTGTCCCATTAAGAAAAAAACACAAAAAAAAAAAACAGGACCCCTGGGTAGACAATGACCTGCTAACACTCATCACAGCCAAAAGTAAACTGGGTGATAAAGCAAAGCACACAGAAACTATAGAAGACAAACTGGCCTACCATATCGCCAGAAACAACTCTCTCAAAGCTGTGAGAACAGCAAAAAGAAATACATAATAAAGCAGGCAAAGACTGGGGAAGCAATGTAAACAAATTCTGGGAAAATGTAAACCTATTATTCCCCCAAAATAACAAAGAAGAGCACACAAACTTCCAAGATAATGAAGGGACAATGCTCACAGATAAAGATGCAGCAAACAAACTCAACACACACTTCGCCACAATAGGGCAAAAGCTGTCAGAATTTTTTTTTAAAGATGGAAAAACAGATCAGGAACTGTGCAGAACGAAATTCCCACCTGCTAAACAGATATGATAGAAGTAAAGAAATTAATAAATGACATAGACACGAATAAACCAAGTGGAATAGATGAAATACCAACCAAAATACTGAAAGAGGCACTCCAAGCCATCCCGGCCACTATAGTAGACCTATTCCACATCTCCTTTGAACGGGGGCATTTTATCTCAGCCTGGAAAGTGGCAACCATCAGCCCCATTCATAAAGATGGAGACAAATAAAACATGAGAAACTATAGGTCAATATCATTCTTCAAACCCCAGGCAAGCTCATTGAAAAAGTGTTACATAGACACATAAATGAACACCTGGAAAAAACCGATATACTAAACGAAAGAAGGGGGCTTTAGGAAACTGCACTCCACATCAAAAACAATAGCTAACCTAACAAATGACATACTGGCATCAATGAACCAAAAACAATTAGTTGGAGCAGCCTTCATTGACTTCAGCAAAGCATTTGACACAGTAGACCATAAAATACTACTGGAAAAACTAAAACCCATGGGCATAAAATCCAACACTATGGATTGGATAAAATGCTACCTGAACAATAGGCAACAGAAAACAAAAATAAACAATACACTATCAGACAACCAACCTGTCACATGTGGTGTACCCCAAGGGTCAGTGGTAGGGCCACTGCTCTTTATAATCTATATAATCAATCTTGAAAAATGGTTGCAAACTGAATGCCTCCAACTATATACAGATGACACAGTCATATATGCAAATGGCACCACAGAAGAGGAGGTAATAACTAAACTAAATAAACTCTTACTAAAACGAGACGAGTGGTGTGAGCCCAACAAAATAACCATCAACACAAGCAAATCAAAACCAGTATTCTTCTTGCACAAACAAAGCCAGAAAGAAAACTACACTGTAAGTTAGGAAACCAAACAATAGAAAATGTAGACCATTAAAAATACCTAGGCCTTGAGTTGGACAGCCAACTAAACTACAACCTATGTATAAATAAAATTATCCAAAAAGTAAACCACAAACTGTGGCTATTTGCAAAGCTAAGAGACTACATTACACAAGAAATGTCAATAAAAATCTTCAAGGGCATGGCACTCCCCTATTTTGACTATGGAGATGTAAACTACATGGGTGCGAGAAAAGAACTTCTAAAAAAACTACAAATACTGCAGAACAGAGCCCTAAAAATCTGCCTAAGAGTAGTCAAGCTGCACCCCACCTATGACATACACAAAAGAACCAAAGTGAAATTACTAGAAAATAGGAGAATAATTCATTTGAAAACATTAGTATATAGCTATAGTCAAAACAAACTCCTAACAAAACCACAAAGGGCTACTAGACCAAATAACGCGCCACTACTAAAGCAGACCAGAAGTCAAATAAAAGCTCATGAGAGAAGCATGCTGGAAATGGCTGCCAAGGTGTGGAATGCCCAAACAGTAAAGGAACAACAAATTCCTGACCTAAAAACATACAAAAAATATCTGTGCAAAGTAAGGCTAGGAAACCCCCACTAAGCTGCACTGCAAAGGGGAATGTGATATGTCACGGCCCACCAGTGGGACCCCCAATGGAAGGTAACCATGCCAAAAGTAGCCAGATAACACACCACACAGCTATGTACAAGCCTATGATATGTAAATAGGAGTAGGCTAGTCTAGTAATAAGAGTAGAAAGAAATAAAATACATATATATGCAGAGAAAATTAAAAAAAACTAACATTGGCTACTAACCATACCAACCAACTATCTGGTACTGAAATGCAGGCAATCAAATACCTTATCTGCAGCTACTGTGTGATAAGATAACACCAACATTACAACTGGCCAGCATTGTAAACACGCCTGAATACCCGGGCTTATATGCTATGGACAGTATAAATACAGCCTCAATAAATAAATATATATATACACACTTTTAATATAAATATATATATTTATACGCACAAACCTACAATAATTATAAGCCTAAGACCGGAGATATACCGGTATGATATCTATATATAATATATATAAGACAAGTAATGTCAAAGTTACATACAAGAGTGTGTGTGTGTGTGTGTGAGAGAGAGAGAGAGAGAGAGAGAGAAGGAGAGAGAGAGGGAGGGAGAGAGAGAGAGGGGGTCAAGAGAGATAAATACACTTGCCTGTTGATTACTTTCTCAGATTCTTCTTGCTAATACTATTACAACAAATGTCATAGCTGCTTGCGGAATACTATCTATATACCACACACACAAACGATGTGGCTATTCACTAAAATACATTAAGCCCAATCAAACGCCAGAAGATACCGACGCCCTTCCATTAAAGACAGAGGCCCATATATGGCGTGCAGGTCAGTAAGTAACCAGTTCACGGTTGGTTCTATATTTATGAGTAGAAAGGTCAGTCAGTAAGCGTTCACAAGTGGGCAGTTCAGTGCGGTTAGTTATTTATGTCCTTACTTATTGATGTGTACCTATATGCTCAGTGCGAAGGGGTACTAACTCATGACATGCTTCTTAAATAGACACTATTAAGAGGCTGGGCATGCGCGAGCAGCTTCTGTGGGGTGTGAACAATCTGCTTCATTGTAACAGTGGTGTGCCTTATAATATATATGAAGTAGCATACCAAAGCAATTTGCAACTTCCATCTTCTTTAAACACATAAGTGTTCTTTTACTAGCCCCCCCCCCCCCCATCAACTCTATTTCTCACTCTCTCACCTTCCCTTTGCCTCCCCCGCCCCCTCTCCCTCCTCCCCCCCCCCCTCACTCACTTCTTCCATCCTCGTCCCCCCCCCTCCCGCTCCAGTCTCTCACTTTCCCTCTCTCCCGTTTTGTCTCTTCATTTTCTCCTCCTCCTCCCTCCATTTCTCTTCCTCACCCACTCACCATTTATCTGCCTATCTTAACCTACCCCTCTCTCTCACTTCTAATCTTACTCCCCCTCCCTCCTCCCCGCCTCTCCTTCCCCGTATCTCTCTCCTCACCATCCCTCTTCCCCTCTCTCCCAGTCCTTCTCTCTCTATCCCCCTCTTCCTTCCCTTCTCTACCCTTCCACTTCTCCTCTTCCATCTCCACACCCCTCTACCCCTCTCCCCCCTTCTCTTCCCCACTTTCTCACCCCTCCCCTCCTCATCCCTCTCTGCATTCTCTCTATCCCACTTGTCCCTTCCCTTCTCATTTTCCCTCTCTCACCCATCCCCTCCTCATTTCTCTCTCCTCTCTCTCTCCCCACCCCTCCTCATCCCCCCCCTCTTTCCATTATTCCTTTCCCTCTCTCATCCCTCCCATGACCTCCTCATCCCTCCCCTGACCTCTTCATCCCTTTCCTCCCTCTCTCATCCCTCTCATTCCTCTCTCCCCACCCCTTTCTCCCTAACCCCTCTTCCCCCCATCCCCCTCCACCCTCCTCCCCCTCCGCCTCCACCACCCTCCCCGTGAATACGCCCCAGGTAGCGACTTATTGCTCCTCCATTGTTGATGTGTGGTCACGGTTGGGTGAACAGCGCTGGCACGCGCCCCGAGCCCCGAGCCCCGTGCCTCGAGTTCTGGCAGGCAGGGAGAGGCTCGAGACAGCAAGCGACTGGCAGAACAAATGTCAGAGTCCATTTCCCCCGTGACCGGCCCCGGTGTCGCGGTTTAGATTCTCAGTGAGTTTAGAGTCTACGGTTGGGGTTCTGCGCATGCGCATATTCGATTAACACGACCAGGGCGACTCGGGTCACCCGAGTTCCTACAAATTCAAATAGAACACCGCGCGTGGAGTTGACAAAAACACATGCCATGTGCAAAAAGTTTAACCTACCTCTTGGCTGGGGTTGACTAGTAGCGATGACGTCACATTTGTGCGTCAAAAAGTTGCTAGGGTCACCCGAGTTGATTAATCGAATACGCTGAAATGCCGTTCGATTTTGACGCATGTGCAGAACCCTGACCATAGTCTCTAAACCCACTGAGAATGTAAAACGCGACACCGGCGCCGGCCCGGCTGCCCACTGCCCGGCGCTGGTGCCGGGTTGTCCGTGTGTTTTGTTTCTTACTAGCTCACCCCCAGGATTCAGACCAGATCACGCCATGTGAGCAGCTCAAAGTTGCTCCCCCCCACACACACCCGTACTCCTCCAGCCCCTCTCCCCCCCCCTCTTTCCCCCTTCCCCCCCAACCCTCCTACACGCCCTCCCGCCATATTGGCACCGGGTTTAAGTTCACGGATCTTTGCGTGACGCAATATGCGGTCAAGAAATTGCGCATGAAACAGCTCCTCGGAGTCAAAACAAAGCAAAACAAACATAATTTAAAAATGAGGAGTAAGAATCCAATCCTTTGCGTTCCTGCTCCCCAACATCCAGCCTCCTCATCTCCCATACAGACACCATAAATATGGATCCTTCTCTGAAACTGGGTGCCACATATTTGGTTTCCACGTTATGATGGTGATGATTAATTCTTTTTCTATGGTAGCAAGTCAAATAATTATTGGTGCTTTTGTGTGTTAGCAATACTATCGAAAGTATGCTTGTAGGATTTTGTGCAAATGCGAAAATTTACAGATTGACACCATGCATTTACCCTAACTTTATTCTACTTTTTTCAACTTTAGTTTTTTGTAAGACAAGCAAACTGTAATCAAGAAAATCTTGCTTGAATTTGTTGCGTATGGTAAGATCATGTTCTGGATGTGTTTGATTCCATATTGAAGCATTGTGCTTCTTTCATGCTTCTTTTCTTCATTCACTGTAATTCAGTTTCAAAGAAATTGTAACTGTATATATTGAGGATGTTGAAATAAACTTGATTGAATTGAATTGAATTTCCATATTACACCAGTGATTTAACTTCTTGCTCAATTTGTATCAAATCAAAATCGAAAAGCGAAATAGCTTTTTTTCCTTCCCAACTCTGACATATGCACAAAGTGTAAACCTTCATATGAACATTGATTCTGCTATTAATTGAAATGTTTTCTGCTATTATTCGGAAGGTTTCCAGTTTCGGTTTCCATGTCACACTTTAATGACGAGTTTCAGAGATTGAATGGCATGTATACACGTTACTGTCATGCACATAGCTCAGGTTATTTTACTTTGCCGAGGGTGCGGTGTGGGTGTGGGTTGGTTGGGGTTGCTTGGTTGGGGTTGGTTGAGGGTTGATTGGGGGGAGAGGGTGGCTTGGGGGGTTGTCTTAGAGGATTGGTTTGGGGTTGGTTTTGGGTTGGTTGAGGATTGGTTGGGTGTTGGTTGAGGATTGGGTGGGGGGTTGGTTGAGGGTGGTTGTGTGTTGGTTGGGGTTGGTTGGGCAATGGTTGAAGGTTAGTTGGGTGTTGGTTGTGGTTGGTTGGAGGTTGGTTGAGGGTTGGTCAGGGCTTAGTTAGGCATTGGTTTAGGGTTGGTTAGGCATTGGTTGAGGGTTAGTTGATGGTTAGTTGAGGGTTGTTTGAGGGTTGGTTGAGGGTTGTTTGAGGGTTGTTTGAGGGTTGTCTGAGGGTTGTTTGAGGGTTGTTTGAGGGTTGTTTGAGGGTTGTTTGAGGGTTGTTTGAGGGTTGTTTGAGGGTTGTTTGAGGGTTGTTTGAGGGTTGGTTGAGGGTTGGTTGAGGGTTGGTTGAGGGTTGGTCGGGGGGTTGGTCGAGGGTTGGCTGAGGGTTGGTCGGGGTTGGTTGAGGGTTGGTTGAGGGTTGGTTGAGGGTTGGTTGAGGGTTGGTTGAGGGTTGGTTGAGGGTTGGTTGGTGGTTGGTTGAGGGTTGGTTGAGGGTTGGTTGGGGGTTGGTTGAGGGTTGGTTGAGGGTTGGTTGAGGGTTGGTTGAGGGTTGGTTGAGGGTTGGTTGAGGGTTGGTTGAGGGTTGGTTGAGGGTTGGTTGAGGGTTGGTTGAGGGTTGGTTGAGGGTTGGTTGAGGGTTGGTTGAGGGTTGGTTGAGGGTGGTTGGGGTGGTTGGTTGGTGGTTGGTTGAGGGTTGGTTGGGGGTTGGTTGAGGGTTGGTTGTTGGTTGTCGGATCTGCTGCTGGCTGGAATGTAAGTACAATAAGTCCCTATGGTGGTTGGTTGAGGGTTGGTTGGGGGTTGGTTGAGGGTTGGTTGTTGGTTGTCGGATCTGCTGCTGGCTGGAATGTAAGTACAATAAGTCCCTAAGGTCAGCCTAGCGCTATGACATTGGTTCAAAGCAGCAACAGTGGCAACAAGGGGCAGGGCTGACAAATAACCTACGGGACCAGCCTACGGAAAGGTCAAACATGCAGGCAGACTATTGCTGATTAGCAATCGCACCCCGAACGTGACACACATTGTCGCACATCCAACGGATGCAGACGGCCATTTTCTTCTCCCCTTTTCCTTGTTTTTTCTTTCTTTCTTTCTTTTTTTCTTTCTTTCTTTCTGTCTTCCGCGTGCATATTCCCTATACCAGCACACAGTTGAAACAAGGAGCAACTACCTGCTCTCTTGCTCCAATGCACACTCCATCCGATAGCTCCGAAACGTACGTTAGGACCAGACTGGATGACCGAATGAGTTGATCCTCCGTCTCCCGTTTTGGTAGATCGTGGGATTCGAACTCACGGGTTCGAACCCTGGTCGAGTCAAATGAATGATTTAAAAATGTATACTTGTCACTTCCTAGCCAGGCACTTGGCATTATTAGGATAGGGCAAGGACTGGTTGGTTCAGTGTCAGGATAATGTGACAGTGGGATATCGGGTCATGGTGATGGCAGTACTGGTGGACTATAAAATCACCATGAGTGTGCACTGTCAGAGGTCGGTATCCGTCCTGATATGGCCTTAGATGTTGCCAGGATGTAAACCTCCAACATCAACCAACCAACAAACGTTCACAGCTTCTCCTCATAATGGGAAGACCAGTCCTAACCGACATGATTCAAGCTATAATGTTTTGTTTTTTGTTTTACATCCTAGCAACATCTAAGGTCATATCAGGATGGATACCGACTTGTGACAGTACACACTCCTGGCAATTTTATAGTGCTGCCCCCCTGGGAAATCAGGCTGCCGGCACCATGACCCGATATCCCACTCAGTCACATTATCCTGACACTGAGCTAACCAGTCCTTGCCCTATCCTAATAATGCTAAGCACCAGGCTAGGAAGCGACAAGTATCAATTTTTAAGTCATTGGTTTGACTCGACCGGGAACCGAACTCGCGAACTCCCGATCTTCCGCATGTGAGGCCTGTGTTCTACCGATTCGGCCACCGCACCAGGTTTTAAGTTATAAGGAAATAGCCCATTCTAAGTACCATCTTTCACTAAGATTATATATACATCAAATATTTATGTAAAGAATACATGATACAATCACGTGACCAGATCTTTAATGCAACAGGTCACTGTGACAAATTAGTGTCAGTCACAGAACCGCTTAATTGAAACAACACTATTTGATTAGTCATCGACTGTGGCTGTATTTCTAGTTAGGTCCGTTTGTTCCTATATGTGAGCCGTGTTTATCATTCAATCAGTAGTAGTAGTCCCTCGCGGGGAACCAGTGGACCTCCTATATACACTGCCCGGCTCCATAAAGGGTTCGTTAGCAGAGCAGTGTGTGTTCAGCCCCGACCCGCTCATTCGAGTCATTGATCCCCGTTGTTCAGGGCAGTCAGTCAAGTGCCTGCTGGCCTATGATATATGACTAAGCAGTGCAGTTGTTCTCTGTCGATACAGAACTACAGTTAGGTTGATTGTTGTCTAATCTGCACCTCAATCCAGTTACTAACCCTGTCCATATATATACATATATAGGGGTCACTGTCCTGAAAACTGGTCAGCATGGGATGGGATTTTAAAACATCGATTAAAAAAAACTTCCTACTATTTTTTTCCTCATACTTTTCATATTCATGTTCAGATTTGATGCAAGAAATAGGGGAAATAAAATTAACTGTGTGCAACTTTGGTCCTTTTAAAGTTTTAGTTATGAAGTGTTTTTGTACCCCAAAAAAAACATTTTACAGTCACCCATTTGTAACATGACATATGGGACATGGTTGGATCCTTACTAACATCTTGTATTGCATTGATATATCAAACAAAACAGTTCCCAAATCAAAAAGGAAGTATTTATTAACATGTATGCATGCCTAAATTTTATTTGATGTCTTCAGAAATAACATTACAAATTTCCATCACAGATGTAACCAGTCGTGTCTGGATGCCACACAAATATTGTACACTAATTATTCCATGAATAAAGCATGGCTGGGAATAACTTTTTTTTTAAAATCAATATAAGCACTCCATGTTTTTTTAAATTTTATCAATATAAGCACTCCGTGTGACACTTCTGGCCAGTTTTCAGGAGAGTGACCCATATATATATGCTCTATAATCTATTATGGGAATATAAACAAGGACACTACCATCTTCAGTTATATCTGTATTGTTAAATTGCGAACCACAGCTGGTGTATGACATCGTTTAGTTCCAGGTTTGGCCGCGCGGCGCCACATGTCAGGGCTTCTGACCTCATATACAGTAAAACCGTTCAAACGGACCACCTCCACAGATCGGCCACTTCCCTATATCGATCACTTTGTTTGGGTCCCAACAATACCATTGTAAGGATATTCTAACTCCCTAAACCGACCACCTCTTTAATGGACCACTTAAAGTCGATCCCATGGTCGGTCGATTTAGAGAGGTTTTACTGTAAACGCCAATCCAAAAAATGGAGATAAACATTGGAATCTAACTTTCAAAAAGTAAGTTTTTTTTATATTCCTACTTTTTTGTTCATTGCTCCATAACCATGTGATCTTATTAAAAGTGGAATTATTGAGAATTACATTTATTTTCATGTAAAAATCTTTTATTTAAACTAAATTTTTGGATTGGCGTTTACGTAGTTTTGCACCTGAACTCTTCATATATATATATATATATATATATATATATATATATATATATATATATATATATACACAAACACAGGCAAACACACACAGTTGGGCACAGCCTCCGACACCTCCTCGCTGCAGATCAAAGAGATGCCTCCATGCCGGTGGCCCCCGCCTCATGCTGTAACAAAGGCAACTAGGGGTTTGTGCGGGCTAATTGGCAGGCAATAACCACCCGTCCGGATGCCCCCACGTGTTGCCTACCTGTCCCGCAACAAGGCTTATTGCCGCCAGATCCCACGTGACGAAGCCAACTTCAGCAATCAGGAAATAAAAGTATCCGGCAACTGTGGAAGGAACGGGTGCATTCTGCCGACCTTTTCTCTCTCTCTCTCTCTCTCTCTCACTCTCTCTCTCACATACATACATACACACTCACACATACACTCACACACTCTCACCCACTCACACACAAACTCACACCCTCACACACACATAGCACACACATACACTCACACACCCATTCACACATACACATACATACACACATAGATAACACACACATAAGACACACATAATAGTTAATACACTCACACACACACTCACATGCACTCACACTCACACACACTCACACACACTCACACACACTCACACACACTCGCTCACACACACGCGTCACCTTGAATTCTTCAGATATAATTTCTGTCAACAATTTACATAAATCTCGGCTCATATAAGCAGTTAATAAATAGTATCGAAAGCAATTATGTTTGCGGTTTGGTCTATCCCTATTTAGAAGATATATATATATACGCATATACACATAGAAAGAGAGAGAGAGAAGTATACCTCTTTGCAAGCAAATGTATATGTGTATAGGGTGTTAGGGAAGCCAGCGACGTGTTTAGTAATGGACACCCAACACAAATATTATTTCGCGTTATAGTTCCCTCGCCATTAGCATAGGGGGCGCTGCTTGTGAACGTGGGACAAAGAGGATGAAGAGAACTGACGCGCATGCGCACAGACAGACCAGGCCGGGAGGGGCGGAGTGATGGAGTGGTGGAGTGGTGGAGTGGTGGAGTGGTGGAGGGTGGAGGGGTGGAGGGAGAAGTGGAGGAGTGAAAGGACTGAGTAGTGCATGGAGAGGCGGGGGAGGGGTGGGGAGGGTGGGAGAGGGAGAATGGAAGAGGTCGGAGTGGAGTAGGGAAGTAGGGAGGAGTGGAAAAGAGGTGGGAGAGTGGAGGGGTGGGGTGGAGGGAAGGAGTGGTTGGGTGGTGAGGAGGGGAGAGGTAGAAGGGGGAGTGGTGGGATGGAGGAAGGAAGGATGGAAGGGTGGAGTAGTGGACTGGGGACGGGTGGAGGGATGGAGGAGGGGCGTTGGAAGAGGCGTGGAGGAGTGGTCGAGTGGAGGAGTGGTGGGGTGGAGGAGTGGTGGGGTGGTGGAGTGGATGAGTGGAGGGGTGGTGGGGTGGAAGAGTGGTCGAGTGGAGGAGTGGTGGGGTGAAGGAGTGGTGGGGTGGTGGAGTGGATGAGTGGAAGGGTGGAAGTGTGGAGGAGTGGAGGGGCGGAGGAGTGTGGGGAGGAGTGGAGGGGCGGATTACTGGAGGACTGGAGTAGGCAGAGGAGTGGAGGTATGGAGGAGTGGAGGAGTGGAGGGGTAGTGGGTGGATGAGTGGAGGGGTGGTGGGGTGGAGGAGTGGGGGAGTGGTGGAGTGGAGGAGTGGTGGAGTGGAGGAGTGGAGGAGTGGTGGAGTGGTGGAGTGGTGGAGTGGTGGAGTGGAGGAATGGAAGAGTGGAGTTGTAGAGTTGTGGAAGAGTGGTGGAGTGGAGGAGTGGAGGAATGGAGGAGTGGAGGAATGGAAGAGTGGAGGAGTGATGGAGTGGAGGAGTGGAGGAATGGAAAAGTGGAGGAATGGAAGAGTGGAGGAGTGTGGAGAGGAGGAGTGGGGGAGAGGAGGAGAGGAGGAGATGAGGAGTAGAGGGGTGGAGTTGTGGAGTGGTGGAGTGGAGGACTGGAGGAGTGGAGAAGTGGAAGAGTGGAGAAGTGGAAGAGTGGAAAAGTGGAGGAGTGGAGAAGTGGAGGAGTGGAGAAGTGGAGGAGTGGAAGAGTGGAGGAGTGGAAGAGTGGAGGAGTGTGGGTAGGAGGAGTGGAGGAGAGAAGGAGAGAAGGAGAGGAGGAGTGGAGGAGTGGTTGAGTGGAGGTGAGGAATTGGGGAGAAGAGGAGTAGAAGGGTGGAGATGTGGAGTGGTGGAGTGGTGGAGTGGTGGAGTGGTGGAGTGGAGGAGTGGTGAAGTGGTGAAGTGGAGGAGTGGAGAAGTTGAGGAATGGAAGAGTGGAGGAGTGTGGATAGGAAGAGTGGAGGAGTGGAGGAGAGGAGAAGTGGAGGAGTGGTTGAGTGGTGGAGTGGAGGTGAGGAATTGGGGAGGAGTAGATGAGTGGATGAGTGGAGGAATGGAGGAGTGGAGGAGTGGTGGAGTGGTTGAGTGGTGGAGTGAAGGTGAGAAGTTGTGGAGGAGAGGAAGGGTAGAGAAGTGGAAGCGTGGAATAGTGGAAGAGTGTGGAGAGGAGGAGTGGAGGGGTGGAGTAGTTGAGTGGGGGAGAAGCTGTGGAAGAGGAGTGGAGGAGTGGAGGAGTGGAGGAGTGGAGGAGTGGGGGAGTGGAGGAGTGGAGGAGTGGAGGAGTGGAGGAGTGGCTAGATGAGCGTCATGGCTTGAAAGTTGAAGGGATGGGGGAGTGCGGGTGTGGGAGGGATAGTGGTGGTATATAAATTACTCACCCAACCACATCACCAAAGTCGAGTCTTCCATAGAATATAAGTGTATCTGGATCTGGGTAATCGCTTAAAATGTAACTAAAAGAAACACCGCTAAACATAGTAAATTCCAGCATGGGGTTAAAAACTGCATAAGTCGATGAACAGATAACATTGGCTAAATTAAAACAGTGACCTAGATTAGATTCTACATATACAACTTATATACTGGTGCACTTATTAAATGTTTATTGCAGTTTTGTATTTCTGTGCTCTGCTGCTATACTCGAAAATAAGTAAATAACGCCTATAAAACAGCATTTTAGTGTACACACAAATTAATCTTGCCTGTTTTTATCTCATATAAGTTAACCCTTTAAAATAGGAGTATTTATCTTTTTTAAATATATATGGCAGAAACTAAAAACCATCGGATCATGTAGCTTTAAGTGTGATGTTTACAAGGGTAAACACAAAACCTGCATGTGACCCATTTTCATGACCTACATTTAGGAGTTGAATACAGTAACACTTTTTGTGTAAGGGTATAGGGGTAGGGATGGTAAATGGGGGGGGGGGGGGCGGCAGAGATGAGAAGAAGTTGCGGAAGAGGAAGGGGAGAAAGAGGTGAGGAAGAGGATGGGGAAGAGGGGGAGTGGAGGAGGAAGGGGAGAAAATGAGGGGAAGGAATAGGAGGGGAGTGGAGGAGGAGGAAGAAGGAGTGGAGAGGAGAGGAGGGGAGGGGAGGAGGGGGGGGGAAGGGAAGGGGAGGAGGGGAGTGGAGGAGGAGGCGAGGGAGGGGAGGAAAGGGGGAGAGGGGAGGGGGAGGGGGAGTGGAGGAGGTGGAGGGAGGGGGAGAAGGGGGAAGAAGGGGGGGGGGGGAGGAGGGGGTAGCGAGGGGGGGGGAGGAACGGGAGAGGGTGGTGAGTGGAGGAGGTGGGGGAGGAGGAGGAAAGGGGAGGGGGAGCGGGAGTGGAGGCGGTGGGGAGGAGGAGGAGGAGGAAAGGGGGAAGGGGAGGGGAGGGGAGGAGAGGAAGGAACGGGAGAGGGGGGAGTGGAGGAGGAGGTGGGGGAGGAGGAGGAAATGGGGAAGGGGGGGAGGAGGGGAAGGAAGGGGAGGAGGATGAGGAAAGGTAGAAGGGGAGGGGGAAGAGGGGAAGGAAGGGGGGGAGTGGAGGGGGAGGAGGGTGGGGAGGTGGAGGTGGGGTGGGTGGTTGCCAAACCACCCACAAAACACTTGTTCCATTTCAAGGTTAAACCACTCATGTATATATCCAGTACTGCTACAGTGCTAGAGCACATGGCAGAGATCTGCGGCTAAGACGTCTCGCCGCGCCCCGGGCCACGTGACCCGCCACGTGACCAGACCACGCGACCACGGGACGCCCGACCCTGGAGAAACACACTTGGCGCCTTGACGCACCCCCCTCCCCTCTCTACATACCCCGCCCTCACTACCCACAGGAGGGAGGCTACATCCAGGGGCTAGTCGTTCTGGCGCTATTACAAACAAGTCACATCTGGCGAACTTGCAATCTACATATGCTATCTAATACTGACCTATCCATGACCGTGTGTATTCCCAGAAGTTTGACTTAAAAACTGGAGTTTTTATTTCTTTTTGAAGAAAAAAGAAAAGAAAAGGATCCACGACTAACTAACTGGAACGATCCTCTAATTGGTCCAAAGTTTTCAAAATTGTACTACTTTTCCAGACCCCCCCCCCTCCTCAAAAGTAGTACACGTCAACATTTTAATACACAACATAAAGAACGTAGAAAAATATCACACATTTTATTGAACAATAAAAGTTGTTTCTTGACTGACACACCCCTTCCCCAAGTTGTATGTATACTTTGTGTGTCCATAACAATTTTGAAAATGTTGGATGACCTCCCCAGTCGTGCCTGTAGATAGATGTGTGATTTTTGCTTCTATTGCCATATTTTGGTGACACTACACCCCTGCTCCTTCCCATGGGTGCCCCCCCCCCCCCCCGCCCCCCGCCCCCCGCCACCCACCACTCCGTGCCACCACCCCTACCCATAGCGCCGCCTACTGGAGTGGACACGTGGTGAGGCGGGATCCAACCCATGGATCTCACCACAGACGGCAAACGGGTGCGGTGGCCTAATCGGTAGAGCGCGGGCCTTGCGCGCGTAAGGTCGGGAGTACGGTTCCCTGTCGAGCCAAACCAATCACTTTGAAATTGATACCTGTCGCTTCCTAGCCTGTCGCTCGGCATAAATAGGATAGGGCAAGGACTGGTTAGTTCAGTCTCAGGATAATGTGAGTGGGATATTGGGCCATGGCCTGATTTCCAAGTGGGACAGCACTATAGAATCACCATGAGTGTGCACTGTCGCAAGTCGGTACCCATCCTGATATGACCTTAGATGTTGCCAGGACATAAAACTCCAAGAACCAACCAACATCAGACGGTTGTTTGCATCCACCCGCATACAGGGCACGGCAGGACAGGGAGACAAATACAGCGAATGTCACTGTTGTCACGGAGAAACTAATTACTGTCGTCGGTTTATGTTTTCCTTTGTTTTTGTTTTGTTTGTGCTTCCTTGTTTGTTTTTTGTGGGTGTTTTTAATAGTTAAAACGGCATAGTCCGATCAAAAAAGCATAAACTTTTCGAGACGAAAATACTGACCTAGATTTGATCCGATGTATCTAACTTAGATACTGGTGCACTTTGTTAAACATGTGTTGCTGCACAGAAGGGCTACTAAGTCAATTTAAAGTTGCACAGTCCGATGGTTTTGAGATTCTATCATTTTTCTGAGGTAAATATATTAATTGATTGTCATAATCTACCTTACTTGAATTTGAAGTAACTTTTATTTTGAATGGCTAACCTTTGAGATATTTGAAGTACAAACATGTCAAATTAATTTTGGCAAGCACGCCAAAACTCTTATGCCATAGGCTTCAGCAGTAACCGGCTCTATTAAATTGACTCAGTATCGCCTTCTATCTGGCAACAAATGATTAATAACTGCATCATTATCTAAGTTAGATATGTAGAATCAGATCTAGATAATTGGTTTGGTTTTGAAAATGTGATGCTTCATTGGACTTAGATACAAGATTCACCCCATACTGCTGCAGTAGGGGTGCAAACCAACCCTATGTAAAAGCTGTCGAAAAAACGGGTCAATGAATTGAGAACCTAATTTCACAATCTAAGAAGCAACATTTATTCTTTACATATGTCTTCTTGATAGCCAGCTACCTTTGAGTTGAAAAATATAATATAATATCTAGTTTAATGCAATTTAAAAGTGAAATCGATGGTGTTCTGCGGTGGCCATCTTGTCTTTTTGCATTCTCTCCCATTTCACCAACTCTGTGTCTATATGGGTAGCCATTTGATACTGGAGCCACAGTTTCTAGGTCATGTTCCATACTAAAGCTATGTTCGCCCGTATTTAGACTACGTTGTCATTCACCTGTGTACTACAAGTACCGGGTGAATCTTTTATCTACATTGGACTATGCAGCTTGAATACAACCCGTAATTGATGAAGTCTATGGCGTCCAGCATTTCCAACATGCACACTAAAACAGTAAAAGTGATTTTGCATGGCTTCACTTCAGATATGCCCCAAAGGTAGCCAGCCATTCATGATCAAATAAAAAGTTAGCCATTCATGATCAAATATACTTCAAACTAAAGCAAGGTAGGTTATTAATGCTTAACGTTGCATAGTCTGATAGTTTTGAATTTCTAGTTTTTTTTAAAGATAAATATATTAGATCGATCACTAATATCTACTTTACATTAGTTCAAAGTTACTTTTATTTTAAATGGTAAACTTTTGAGATATTTCAAGTGCAAACATGGAAAATTAGTTTTGGCAAGCTTGCCAAAACTCTGACACCATAGACTTCTGCAGTAACAGGTTCTGTTAAATTGACTCAGTATTGCCTTCTATGCAGAAACAAATGCTTAATAAGTTCATCAGTATCTAAGTTAGATATGTAAAATGAAATCTAGATAATTGGTTTGGTTTTGAAAATTTGATATTTCATCGAAATATGCAGCTTTAAAACTAAGTTAGAGCTGCATAGTCCGATCAAAGATTCACATTTTCAAAACCAAAACAATTATCTAGATTTGATTCTATATATTTAACATAGACACTGGTACACTTATCAAACATGTGCGGCCACATAGAAGGGAATACTGAAGCATTTTAATAGAATATGTTACTGCAGAAGCCTATGGTGTCAAGAGTTTTTGCGTGCTTGCCAAAATTAATTTACTACGTTTGCACTTCAAATATCCCAAAAGTTAGCCATCTAAAATAAAAGTTACTTCAAACTAAAGTAAGGTAGATTATAACAATCAGCCCAATGTATTTATCACAGAAAATGACAGAAACTTAAAACCATCGGAATATGCAACTTTAACACTTAACTTAATTTATATTTATTTATATATAGCAACAAAGATTTAAAGGCAGAAATTCAAAACCGCCGAGCTATGCGAGTTTAATGTGAATCCACACTATCTGTGTATATTGATTATAGCGCGTTGTGTGCGTAGTTGGGTGCGTAGTTGTTTCAATATGTTGGAGGCGGTGCGCTATCGGCGACAGCCGAGAAACAACAACAATGACGCATGCATTCGGGGAAGGAAGTGTGGGGGGGGGGGGGGGGGGGGGCAGTGTTGTGGTGTGTTGATATGCATAGCGCAGTACAGCCGAGCTCTCAGTGAAGAAAGCCTGGTTGGGGTGGGTGGGGGTGGGGGAGGTAGCGCTCAGAGCCTCCTCGCCTCAGATCCATGTCTTATCACAGAAGACTAAACCGGGCGCGGTGGCCTAATCGGTAGAGCGCAGGCTTCGCGTGTGGAAGGTCGGGAGTTCGGCTCCTGGTCGAGTCAAGCAATGAGTTTAAAATTGATACTTGATACTTCTTGACCCGGGCGCTCGGCAATAATAGGATAGGGCAAGGACTGGTTAGCTCAGTGTCAGGATAATGTGACTGAGTGGGATGTTGGGTTATGGTGCTGGCAGTCTGATTTCCCAGTGGGGCAGCAATATAAAGTTGCCATGAGTGTGCACTGTCACAAGTCGGTACCTGTCCTGACACGACCTTAGATGTTGCTATGACATAAAACAACAACAAACAAACAGAAGACTAAAGGCACCTAGCTCTCACTCTAACCTGTATTTCACGGATACTAATGTCAGTAGAACTTGCATAAAGTCGAATAACTCGATAGTTTTGACTTCTGCTTCTTGTTCTTTCTCAATTATTTTTAACCCCAGATAACTACAGTAAAACCTCTCTAACCGACCACCTCCCCAGATCGACCACTCCCCTATATAGCCTTATGGGTCCCAACAATACCAGTGTAACCATATTCTAACTCCCTAAACAGACCACCTCCCTAAATGGACCAATTAAAATCGGTCCCAAGGGCGGTCGATTTAGAGAGGTCTTACTGGATACAGTAACACCTCTCTAAATCGACCGACATTAAATGGTCCATTTAGGGAGGTGGTCGGTTAAGGGTATTTAAAAAAATTATCGTTACCATGGTATTGCATGGGCGATCGTTTGGGACCCAAATAAAGCGATCGCTATAGAGGAGTGGTCGATCTGTGGAGGTGGTTCGGTTAGAGAGGTTTTACTGTATTAGGTTGATCGGTTTTAATCTGCTTTACTTTACGTTGCCCGGCCTGATATGACCTTAGATGTTGCCAGGACGTAAAATTCCAACAACCAACCAACTTTACTTTGAAGTTACTTTCATTTAAGAGGGTTCACCTTGGAGATATTTGAAGTGAAACCCTGCAAAAATTAATTTGTGTGTGCACACCGAAATTCTGCACATAGGAACAGTTCAGGCCGACAAACAAGATGACAAAATGCATTTTAATTGTTCTCTGTCAAATAGAATGTGTCGTGCTTTACAGGTAAATTCTATCAATTTCATATTGGGTAATGCATTATATAAAGGGGATGTGTTAGTTTCTGTGAAAAATTGAGTTTGATTACGGGAATGATGGCGGCTTCAGCTGAAACCTGGTAGTCATGGTTTCATTTCAGCCCGAATGTCATTTGACGGTTTATGCGCCTGAACTATAAAGCCGTGTTCACACCCACAACTTTAGGCTGAACTAGATACGCGAACTAGAGGAGGCGAACTAGGCGTGAAAGTGAGTCGTGTCCACACTTGCAGTACTTGGGTTGGTTTAAGGCAGAAATCGATATCTGCGCATGAGCAAGTCCATACTAACCAGCGCCACTTTCGGTTAGTCGACGTCACCACGAGAGAGTGTGGGTTCGACCTAGACATGTATGGACTGAATCGTATTGTTTTGGAACGGTCAAAACTTCTGCTGGGTAGTGAAAACCTAAAAATAAATGATGAAAAAAATATCTGTACACCTCTAGCCGGTTCATAGATCAAATTATATTATATAGTGTGACGTGCTTAATCCGCTTCAAGTAAACCGCTACTGTCCACACAAGCCACGTGGGCCGACTTAAGCTAGTTTGCCTCATATATACTACCTCGCGAAGTGGTTTACTTGAAGCAAAGTAGATGAGGCGACTTAGCCTTCAGTCGCCTCAGCGTAGTGTCCACACGACCAATTTGAGTCGAACTAAAGGAGGCGAATTAGTTAAGCCGACTTAACTCACCCGTGTAAACAGGGCTTTAGTTAGATAAAAGATTCACCCGGTACTTGTAGTACACGGGTGAAGATCAGCCTTATATAAATACGGGCGAAAATAGCGTTAGTATGGAACATCACCTAGAAACTGTGGCTCCAGTATCAAATGGCTACCCATGTAGGCACAGAGTTGGTGAAATGGGAGAGAATGCAAAAAGAGAAGATGGCGGCCGCAGAACGCCGTCGATTTCACTTTTAAATCTTATTAAACTAGATATTATATTATATTTTTCAACTCAAAGGTAGCGGGCTCTCAATAATACATATGTAAAGAATAAATGTTGCTTCTTAGATTGTGAAATTATGCTCTCAATTCTTTGACCCGCATTTTCGCCACCTTTTACATAGGGTTGGTTTGCACCCCTACTGCAGCAGTACGGGGTGAATCTTGTACCTAGGCTTTAGTGTGCTTTGTTTACACATGTTCGAGTGTAGCAGCGTAGCACAGGAGCACCAAACTGTAATACATCTATAATGGGTGCTGCAGTAGGCCAAAGACCCTATAATACTAAGACGGCTCACTCCCTATCACTCCCATGGTAATGTAAATTTCGCAGTGCCACCTTGTGGTGGGTTTGATCAGCCCGGTTACTGGTTGGTGTTTCAAATGTAAACACATACAATTATATTATACACGAGATAGGTAAGTATGAATACACATCAATATCAAATTGTTATGAACAAACACATCATCATCAGCATCATCATCATCATCACCATCATCACCCATCTTTCACATTCATATATACATTTATACATATAATATAGCATCTGTTTAACCAAGAGAACAGCCAGCGCACCTAGTGGTGGGTTTGATCATTTTGATTACACAGTACAGGCTGAGTGAGCCATCTTAGTATTATAGGGTCTTTGAGTAGGCTAAGTTGGATGTGTAAGATCAAATCTAGGTGAGTATTATGATTTAGAAAAGTGTATGCTCTCATTAGATTCTGCATCTTTAAGTTTAAGTTTTGTGCAAGGGCCATCTTTATACTCAACTCATTTTGCAGTTTCCCATTGTTGATATATACATGTCTTTAATACCTAGCCAAACTGGATTACAGGACAGCAGCAAACAGAGTGAAAACTGATGAACAAATCTTTGTTAAATTCCAAGGGGGGGGAAAAAAATCTCATTTATGGCCAACTGTATACTATTTGGGTGAATTACCAGGTATCCTTTGAACGTTGTGCGTTTTGAGATTGTTTGTTTATTGGGGCTTTACATTTTGGCAACTTCTAAGGTCATATCAGGATGGGTACTGACTTGTGACAGTGTTCACTCATGGTGACTTTATAGTGTTGCCCCACTTGGAAATCAGGCCACAAGCACTATGATCCAATTTCCCACTCAGCCACAATATCCTGATACTGAACAGACCAGTCCTTGCCCGATCCTATTAATGCAGAGTGCTAGGATAGGTAGTGACAAATTAAAATTGTGTAAGCCATTGGTTTGACTGGACCAGGATTTGAACCCACGACCTCCCACATGGGAAGCCATTCAGATATATATATATAAGTCTTTGCATATAATAGCCACGCATAGCTAGCTACGCAAAGCTCCCCATATAGAGCTATGCATAGCAATATATAGTTAAATATAGTTAAATAGGGCTATATATAGCTATATAACCTATATATAGATATATGCAGCTAGATATAGGAATATATATCTAGCTATACCTAACTATATCTAGTTATATCTAGCTATACATATAGCTATATATAGCTATATATAGCTATACATAGCTATTTATAGCTCTGTTTGGCTATATCTAGCTATTATAGCTATGTATGGGTATGTATAGCTATGAATAGCTATATCTAGCTATATGGAAGGAGACACAGTCAGCTAGTCAGATAACTAGGTAGATAGATAATTAGATGTATAGAGATAGATAGATGGGTAGATAGATTGACAGATAGATAGATAGGTGGATAGATAAATAGATAGATATATAGATATAGATAGATAGGTAGATAAATAGATAGATAGATAGATAGATAGATAGATAGATAGATAGATAGATAGATAGAATTCCACACTCTTCACTGACATAAGAGCGGTTCAGTCATGCTACCCAAATCTGATTTCCTATTCTGCTCATTCACAAGAGTGTCACCAGACGGGATGGCTGAATGAGTTAGAGTTAGAGGGGTCGTGGGTTAGAACCCTGGTCGAGTCAAACCAATGACTTAAAAATTGATACTTCTTGCTTCTTAGCGCTCGGCATTATTAGGATAGGGCAGGGACTGGTTGGCTCGGTGTCAGGATAATGTGACTGAGTGGGATATCAGGTCATGGTGCTGGTGGCCTGGTCTTCCAGTGGGGCAGCACTATAAAGTTGCCATGAGTGGCACTGTCACAAGTCGGTACCCATCCTGATATGACCTTAGGTGTTGCTGGGACATAAAACAACAACAAACAAACAAACACAAGAGTGTCAACATGTGCTTGTCTGCGTCATACGGGCACACAGGGCGGGCCCGCCGTGCGGAGACGCGGGGGAACTCCCTCACGGATAATCTATAATATGAATAATGACCGGCAATGTCTAGCCAAACACTGGCGCAAACCGCATCGCCAATTTGCATATACACGTCTATGCAAATCTCTACACGTAAACGTCTGAACGAGCTGCCGGTGGCACCGGACAGAATGGCCGAGTGTGAAGAGCGTTCTCTTCCTCTGCGGGAGGTCGTGGGATCAATGCCCGGCCGAATCTAAAAATGTCAAAGGTAAAGTTGATCAAATCGATGGTTGTCACTTATTACCTTGTTTTTGTGCTCGATATTACAAGGATGGCTTAGTGCAATGGCGGGTTAGCTTAAAGCTAGACTGGGCGCGGTGGCCAAATCGGTAGAGCGCGGGCCTCGCATACGGAAGATCGGGAGTTCGGTTCCCTGTCGAGTTCGGTTCCCTGTTGAGTCAAACCAATGACTTACAAAAAATTTGATACTTGTCGCTTCCTAGCCAGGCACTCTGCATTATTAGTATAGGCCAAGGACTGATTGGCTCAATGTCAGGATAATGTGACTCAGTGGGATATCAGGTTATTGTGCTGGTGGCCTGGTCTCCCAGTGGGGCAGCACTATAAAGCCACATGAGTGTGCACTGTCACAAGTCGGTACCCGTCCTGATGACCACAGATGTTGTCAGGACATAAAACTCCAACAACCAACCAACCTTGTTTGCTGCTCGACATTAGTAGGATAGTTTAATGGTGGGTTAGGTTAATGCAAGGATAATGTGACTCATTGTGCCCAGTCGCTCAGCAGTAAATAAGTGGAGCAGCACTATAAAGTCAACACTAAAATAAGATGGCGAATGTGCCTTCTGTGTCTTTTTACGTAATAAGTTACCAGAAGATGCAAGAAAAAGAGCATCTCTCGGAAATGTTTAATGTGTCCTCAAACTCACGTGGTTAAAATAGCTTGTTATGGTAAATGAAGTTTCTCCACCTTTCCACTATTTTAAACTTGAATAGTCCGAGGGTTTTTGTGTTTCTGCCATTTTTTTGAGAGAAATACATTACATTGATCGCTATAATCTACTTTACTTTAGTTCCAAGTAACTTTTATTTGAATAGGCTAAATTTGGAGATATTTGAAGTGAAAATTATTTTCCGAATTAATTTCGGCAAGCGTGTAAAATAGTTTACGTGCTAGCAACATCTTCGGTCATATGGTGAGGGGAAGAATATTGCACCCTTTGTCCGGAGCACCCCTAGGTTTTGAGGCCCTAGACTTCAGCCTGCCAAGCCTACGGCTATCCGGATATGACATTAGATGTTGCTAGGACGTTAAACCCCAAGACAACTGACAGTCGAGGATGGCACCGGCGGCCTATGTTAGCTAATGCGCTGAAGGTCGGGGCAGAGGTTGAGAACCAACAGTTTTCTATGACCCTGGGAGGTTTGTGCACATTGCCCTAAATGGGCCTTCGTTCACAGCCTCGTTCTGACTTCAGCAATGGAGAATCAAAGCCTTCTTTGTCGCCAAGCAATGATCAAACGGACGCTAAGTGCCTCACGGGCCAAGCCGTTACTTATAGTTATAGTGAGAGTTCCAGGACTCTTGGCCACCCTGACATTTTGCTCAATTGATTTAAATTAAAGTTGCATATACATAGTTCGATGGTTTTGAGTTTCTATCATTTTCCGAGTTAAATATTAGTAGGTTGGTTGTTATGATCTACCTTTAATTAGCTTGAAGTAAATTTCATCTAGAATGTCTCACCTTAGAGATGTTTGAGGTGTAAATATGCAAATTTAAGTTTGGCATGCTTGTCAAAACCCTGACCCAATATGGTTCTTACATGAACCGCTAGGGGGACGCGCACATATATCTAACTCCTTCTTGTTTGGGTTTCTAGTAACATATAAGGTCATATAAGAACGGGATTCGACCTACCCAATCTTGATTTTTTTAAGAATTCATTTTTAATGTTAATTGGTAAATATTTAAAAAATCGTGGAAATCCGCAAAACCGCGGAGATCTTTCATCCTTGAGATTCAGCTACATAACAGCTTTAGATCCATAGGCCATCAGAGGAATATGAACACACATTCTGTTGCTGTAGAAATACATCAAGCATCATACCCACAAAATGCCACGAATTTTGCTTTGAATAATTATGAGTTTGAAGCCCATTTTCCTATCTCCATAAGACATTACTTCAGCCTTCCATCTCTGAAGAACTGTCTCGATTTCTATTAATTAAGAGCGGGTAACAGGTCCAACGCCTATTATAGCTGTATCCTATTGATTGATTGATTAATTGATCAGTATCACCACCCGACGTCACAGAATATACATGTATTTGAGCCACAAACTCTAAAAGCATAGACTGACCCTTCATGGATGATCAGAACAATGAACCCTGCTATCATTGGTATTCACAATATTGTTAAAGTTGCATGGTCCGATCCCATTTGAATTTTTGTCTTATTTTTAAAATAAATATATCAAATTGAACGTTACGAGCTACTAATCATTAGTCCAGAGTGATTTTGATTAAAGATGATTAGTTTTGAAGTAATTTGAGCTGAAAGAACCAAAAATTATTTCGACAAGCTTGTCAAAAGTCCTGTGTCTATGACCTAGATGGTCATCTCGCAGTGACCACGTGATCTGAGAAGACCCTGCAGAGTAGGCCTACTTGGTTGGGGGGAGGCTAATGAGGTCATGAGATTGGCCTAGTTGGTTAATGGCCTCCCTGCATAATGGGTGTTTCAAAGTGTGTGTCTATCAGGGTGCGCTTATAAATTCACAGGTTATTCTGTATATGCTGCCCCAAATCATTAGCTAATACACCAGTATCGAAGTTGGATGTATAGGATCAAATGTAAGTAGTTGTTTTAATTTTGACAAAATTATATTTCATCAGACCATGCAACTTTAAGATTCCCAGTTGTGGCACATTTAAGCCAGATATAGACTCTGAATTATTTGTGAAATGGAACCATAATAAACTCCCTTCACCAGGCCATGTCCTCTAACTGCATGATTTAAAGTCAGCTAATAAACATGTTCTACAGAACATGGAACAATGCTACTCATATAATGCCAATTCTGATCAGTGCAGAGTGTAGGTTGGTGGTGGAAATCCTCTATAGGACCTTTTCCATATAACATGTTGTACAGTGAGCTGCTCCCCATTACATTAGTTCTGTAGTTGTGGGTGTGGCTATTCTCTAGCCGCCATACTAATGCCCGGTACACACCTCCCGTATACGATCTAAGACTGCCCGTTTCGTGCATAAGTTTGAGTTTTAGACGTTAGGTGTGCGACCCCCTAGCACACCAGAGCCTTGCGATTCGCGACTTAAAACTCAGTTTTAGGGGTTAAAACTGAAATCGCAAGGGATTCGAAAAACGAATCGCGCAGTTTTAGTCGTGAAACGGGACGGGTCGGGGTCGTGATGCGCAGTCAGTTTTAGTGCGTGAATCGTAAACGGGAGGTGTGTGCCAGGCATTAGTGTGGCACGCGGGGGGAATGAGCCTAAAATGCTCACCCACTTTGAAGTCTGTCTGTTTGGATTTTACGTCCTAGCAATGTCTAAGGTCATACCAGGTCGCCACTTTGAAGTCTTCAAGCATACGTGCCTCTGGAGCGCGTCCTTTGTAACTATCGAGTTTTGAGAAAAGTGAATAAATAAATAAATAAATGATTTGGTTTAATTATGAAAATGACCAAGTCAACAATCAACCCTGTCACAGTGTCAGTTTGTCACATTCCAACGTCATAAACATTAATCAAATGGCTCATGATGGCTTACTGCGAATAGTTTGCTGGCCATCTTGCACCGCCATGCCCGTCCTGATGTGACAGTAGATGTTGCAAGGACGTAAAACTCCAACAAACAAACAACTGCGCTGCCATGTCGTATTGGCTAAATGATGCTGGGTCCAAATGACCACCGAACACGCAGATTTGGTTCTTACATGAACCGCTAGGGGGACGGGGACGCGCACATTTGGGCATGAATAGTTCATCCCCTGGCGGGCAACACAGGAAGCTGGCTTCTCTATGATTTTATAACCATCTCCCATGTATTATTATGTGTTGACCCATTTGTTAAAATAGTAGCAAGGACAAGAGGGTTGGTTGTTTCCTAATTGCCCGAAACACCAATCCCACCACCTCTCCCCACCATTGAAGGAATCACACTTCTTTGATATACCACATCAAAGTGTTAGGTTGTCTTCTTTTATTTGTTGTTATTTGATGTCCTAGCAACGGCTATGGACAAATCAAGAGAATGGGTACTGACTTGTTACAGTGTGCACTCATGGCGACTTTATAGTGCTGCCCCACTTGGAAGACAAGGCTACCGACACCGTGAGCGGATATCCTACACAGTCACATTAGAAGGAGGGATAGAGGAGGTAGAAGGGGATGAGGGATATGGGAGGGAGAGGGGGGAGGGGATAGGGGTGGCAGTGGGAGGGAGGAGGACGAATAAGGGCGGTAGTACAGGAGGAAGAGGGAGGGAGGAGTATGGGTAAGGGAGGTAGAGGGGCAGGGGAGGTAGAGGGGAGATAGAGGGGCAGGGGAGGTAGAGGGAGGAGGAGGGGTAGGGGAGGTAGAAGGGAGGAGGAGGGGAGGGGAGGGTAGAAGGGAGGAGGAGGGTAGGGGAGGTAGAATGGAGGAGGAGGGGTAGGGGAGGTAGAAGGGAGGAGGAGGGGTAGGGGAGGTAGAAGGGAGGAGGAGGGTAGGGGAGGTAGAAGGGAGGAGGAGGGGTAGGGGAGGTAGAATGGAGGAGGAGGGTACGGAGGAGGGTAGGGGAGGTAGGGGAGGAGGAGGGAGGGAGGGGAGGTGGAGGGTAGGGGAGGTGGAGGGTAGGGAGGTAGATGGTAGGAGGAGGTGTAGGGAGGTAGATGGTAGGAGATGGGGTAGGGAGGTAGAGTGGAGGAGGAGGGTACGGGAAGTAGAGGGGGGAGTAGGGTAAGGGAGGTAGAAGGGAGGTAGAGGGGCAGGGAAGGAAGAGTGGAGGAGGAGAGTAGGGGAGGTAGCGGGGAGGAGTAGGGTGGGGGGGTAGAGGGGGGGGGGGGGTTGAGGGACAATGAAGGTAGAGTGGAGGAGGAGGGATGGGGAGGTAGCGGGGAGGAGGAGACTAGCGGAGGGAGGGGGAGGAGGAGGCTAGGGGAGGTAGAGGGGAGGACGGGTACGGGAGGTAGAGGGGAGGGGGGAGGTGGGGGAGGTAGAGGGGAGGTAGAGGGCTAGGTGAGGTAGAGTGGAGGAGGGGGTAAGGGAGGTAGCGGGGAGGAGGAGACTAGCGGAGGGAGGGGGAGGAGGAGGCTAGGGGAGGTAGAGGGGAGGAGGGGGTAGGAGGGGGAGAGGTATGGGAGGTAGAGGGAAGGAGGAGGGTAATGGAGGGGGGAGGGGAGGGTAAAAGGGAAGGAGGAATGGGAGGAGGAGATAGGGAGGTAGAGGGGAGGAGGAGGGTATGGGAGGTAGAAGGGGAGGGTAAAAGGGAAGGAGGAAAGTAGGGGAGGTAGAAGGTGAGGAGGAGATAGGGAGGGTAGAGGGGAGGAGGAGGGTAGGGGAGGTAGAGGGGAGGAGGAGGGTAGGGGGGGGGGTAGAGGCGAGGTACAAAAGTAGATGAGGTAGAGGGGTAGGAGAGGTAGAGGTGAGGATGAGGGGTCGGGTCGGCAAGGGCTAATGGATATGGGCGACAGAGGGAGGGGAAGGGGGAGGGAGGTAAACGGGAGAATGGAATAGAAGGGGTTGGAATAGGGGAAGGGATGGAAGGAGGATGGAGGTAAGTGGGCGGGGGGGGGGGGAGTAGGAAGGGTAGAGGAGGTAAAGAGAGGGAGGAGGGCGAAGGGAGAAGGAGGCGGAGCTTCCCTTCTTCAAACATTTTCCAAACAAATGAAGCAAAATGCGACCAGCGCTTTACCTTTACAGTGTAATTATTTTTTAATGGGAAAATCCGTTCAAATAAGCGCCATCAAAATTAACACTAAGAACGTGCAGAGGCATATTGTGATTGTCTCATCTGAAGATATTTGTCGCATTGTCCAGGTAATTACCAACTGAGAATTACGTATGTGTTGGCCGGTTCTCAGGGTGTGTATGTGTGTGTGTGTGTGTGTGTGTGTGGTAATAGTATGATATCTGTTGGCGTATAGGTGTGAGGCGTGCATGTTGATGTCCGTTGGGGTTGTACATTGGTGAGTATACTCGTGTGCGCACGCGCGCACGCGTACATCATTATATGCGTCGGTTTGTTGTGTGTGTGTGTGTGTGTGTCTGTGTGAATGTGTTGGTTGATTGATTGCTTGGTGATGGTTTAACGCCTGTCGGAAACAAAGGCCATATATTCGCGGCAAGTATGTGTTGGTGTTTGTGCTGATATATTGTGTGTATATGTGTGTATGTATGTATGTATGTATGTATGTATGTATGTATGTATGTATGTATGTATGCATGTATGTATGTATGTATGTGTGTCTGTGTGTCTGTGTATGTATGTATGTATGTATGTGTGTGTATGTATGTATGTATGTATGTATGTATGTATGTATGTATGTATGTGTGTTTGCATGTATATATGTATGTGTATGTATCAGGGATGAAAGTGCTCTCCGGGGAAAAAAGCAGAAATGCTGATATTCTCACATAGGTTTAGCATAGTCAGGGAATCGCGGAAAATTCCCGGAAGTCGGGTTACATATATATTGGTATACGCTGATACTTTGTGATAGTGCTGCACCGTTTGAAGAATGTATTACTATTAGTAGTGTATGCTGATAGTGCTGCGCTCGCAGCACCACATATTACTTATTAGTATACACTAATGGTGCTGCGGGATTGAAAAATCCCGGAAATCCGCGGAATCGCGGAGATCTTTCATGCCTCATGTATGTGTGCATGTATGTATGTATGTATGTATGCATGTATGTATGTATGTATGTATGTATGCATGCATGTATGTATGTATGTATGTATGTATGTATGTATGTATGTATGTATGCATGTATGTATGTGAGTGTCTGAGTGTGTGTGTGCGAGATTGTGTGTGTGAAACAAGCTCTGAAACCATTAGGCGTTCGGCGAAACTAACCCAAATACAGATTAGGGTGTGGGGAGGGGGGCGCGACAAATCACGGTAAAAGTGTTTGAAATTTAATACTGGATCATCCCGGGAGACAGTGTATCCGACATGACATCCTCTTCCATGACAGGCCTAAGGTGACTGACTGGTCCAGGACACCCTCCGTCCCACAGTGCAATCAACCCTCCAACCAATCAGGCACCCAGCCACATTTAAGTACCCGGACCCGACACGGGGCTAGTGACACGCGGGATCAGAGGTCAGCAATGGGAGGAGCATGCGCAGGTAGTGTTGTAATGAAATGTGGGCCCCCTCACGCCATCTACCGTCTGTCCGTCACCCGCAGCCACCACCAGGGGGTGTGGAAGAGGAGGTCGGGGTCAAGGTCACCAAGAGCCACCAGTACTGCTCGGCTGACCCTTGAAGGTCACCTGTTGACCCGCCTTGCCCACGGTCATTCACGCCCGATGGGTGTTTGACCAGTGGTGTGTTGAGGTGTGAAGGGTCGAGGTGTGGATTGGTCGAGGTGTGGATGAGCGGTGATCAATATTTGATCGCTTCCCGGCAGCACGCCCGCCGCGCCCCCTGCACGCAGCGCGGGGAACTAATCAGGCGCCGCACGACGGCGTTGTGCGCTCGTCTGCCACCAGGCGGCGGGACGGGCCGCTGGTAGCTGGCCAATGCGCGTGTTTACACACCGGCACGTCGGTAACCAGCGAAGTAAATAATTACAGTCCACTACACATGAGAGGTGGTCTGTTTCTGACCAAATTCTGGTAATATAAATAGATATATGCAAACTTATCAGTAATTGAAAATACTAACAAGTAATATTGAAATGGAATTCAGTTATAACCCAACATAAATCTACTCTATTCAATACAGACATTTAATTAGCTTATTTTCAATAGATAAAGGCAATTACTCGAGGCTGAAGCTGCATATTCAGGCGGTTTTGAGTTTCTGACAGACTTTGAGATAAATATATTAGGTTGAACATTATAATGTACCTTGCTTTAGATTGAAGTAACTTTTATTATACTTAGCTAACTTTGGAACTTTTTGAAGCGAAGGAAAAATAATATTAATGTTGGTGTGAGGGTTAAAGTTGCATAGTCCGATGGTTTTGAGCTTGTCACATGTTTAAAGATAAATATATTAAATTGATCATTATAATCTATCTTAATTTAGTTTCAAATAATTTTGATTTAAAATGGCTAACATGGGAGAAATTTGAAATGTAAATATACTAACTTATTTTTGGTGTGCTTTGTATGTAACGGCTTCAGCATTAACACCAACACTTTGTAACAGGTTCTATTAAATTGACTTATTAAATATGCCCTTCTATGCAGCAACATATGTTTAATAAGTGCATCAGCATCTAAGTTGGATATGTAGAATCAAATCTAGAAAAATGTTTTGGTTTTGAAATTTGCTGCTTTCATTGGTTTAGCATCTTTAAATTGCTGGCCACCATAAACCTCAGCACTAAGACTCAAGGGCGCATTCCTTACACGCGGTATGCGGTATGCGAATGCGAATGCGAATGCGACAAAAAATCGAAACGCCTTGAAGCCTATGAGCTACATTCCTTACATGCGGTATGCGAATGCGAATGCGAATGCGTTTTTCCGATCGGTCCATGTAGCGATCGGTGCGGCATGCGGCACGGGGGTGCGAATAGAAAACCATCAGTTGCATTTGTCCATTAGTTTTAGACAAGGAGAGGTGACTGAGCATTATGGAACGGTCACACATAAGGGTGTGGAGGGGACACACAGGCCTAGAGGGACAGTCCTAACATGGCTGAGTTTAGCTTACTCCGAGGGATGTTAGGACTGACCCAGATTTTGTTGACCAAAAAGGACGGTCCTAACATGGCTCAGTTTAGGATGTTAGGACCGTCCCAATCGGGAGACAGATGGTTACGGGAAAGCTAAAAATGCTACCATATGCACAGAAATATGAATACTTATCTATAATTTGGTTAAAATAAAGGTAGGAACCCCCATGTGACGTACGAAAAGGTACATAGATATAAATGCAATATTTGGTCATATACAGTGCAGTAAGGAGTATACTTGTTTATTTTTATTTTTTAAATATAGCCAGTCGTGTGCCGCATGCCGCATGCCACATACCGTGTGTAAGGAATCATGCCATTCGCATATCGCATGCCGCATGCCACATGCCGCATACCGCATACCGCGTGTAAGGAATGCCCGCTTAAGAGGTCCGATAAAATTTACGTAGTACTAGTAGTATTGCCTTCGAGTTCTATTCAGAGTCCACCATGCAGCAATGGATGTTTAATAAGTGTACCAGTATCTAAATTAGATATTTAGGATCAAATTTAGGCAAACATTTCGGTTAAAAAATAGTTATACTTCCAGTAGACTATGCAACTTTAAAGCTGCATAGTCCGATGAAGCATTGCATTTTCAAAAACAAAGCAATAGACTACATCACGGTTCCAGTGGCACAGTGCATTGTGGGATGCTTCAGAGCAAAACAAACACACGAGAAGCACATGGCACATGCTGATACACTGGGTGCAGCTATGAAATGTGCTAGTTTCAGCTCATCTCAGCTCTTGTTTGAAACATAGAATACCAACTAAAAAATATATAAAATAAATTCAGATATTAATCTTTTATCCAGCATTGCATTTACATCAATATAACCAGCACATCTTATGCCATGTACATTTAGATTTAGACAAATCTGAGCACTCAGACTAGTGTTAGAGCCATAGCCAGAGTCAGTTTTACTTATTTTATTCATGTTTATATTTATATCCTATGGTTAAAGGGATATGTAGAAATAGAAAATGAGTAGGGTTAATCAGATATTGGTTATATATTTCTTTGAAACAAGTTTTTGTTGACACATGTGACATTTTAATATTTAGAACAAGAATTACTTCTGGCTAATCAATGATGATGTAAACATCAGCCTGTAAAGTGACTGAAATTGTATGTTTCTTAGCTCAAAATGCTTAATTATGGAGAGTTGTGTCTTAAGCATATTCATTATATTATTATATTGCATCCTTTCGTCCATATCTGTGTCAAATTGTTATGTATTTCTATTTATTTTGAATAAAATGGTCATTTTTCCCTATGCGTATTGGCAAACTCGATGGCCGTACGCCTTTACTTTGCTCCCAACGCCGTTTTCAGAGCATGCACGCTCGGAACCGTGATGTAGTCTATTATCTAGATTTTATCCTATATATCTAACTTAGATACTGATGCACACGTAGAAGGGAATACTGAGTCAATTTAATAGAACCTGTTACTGCAGAAGCCTTTGGTGTCAGAGTTTTGGCATCCTTGCCAAAACTAATTTGACATGTTTTCACTTCAAATATCTCCAAACTTAGCATTTTAAAATAAAAGTTACTCCAAAGTAAAGTAAGGTAGTTTATAACAATCAATTTAATATATTTATCTCAGAAAGGTGACAGAAACTCAAAACCATCGGACTATGCACCTTTTTGTTGAATATTTATGTTGAATATTCATGGATAAGCCTGAATAGGCTTGTTTTCACCATTAGATAGTTTGTCGATAGAAAGCCCGAGCCTACACTTTTACTGACCCAAGGGATTTTTAACCTCCCACACCACATAGACATGGTATGAGAGCAACCGGCCTTTGATGACGCTGTAAGTTATACCCAGCGGTGGAAATCCAAATTGGCAGAGATGGGGGCACGGGGAATCGAACCACCAACCTTCAGATTAGGAGTCTGACCTAGAAAAAAGTCAGACACTCTTACCACTCCGCAACAGAGAACACCACAAACTGTTAAACTAAGGTGATCATCTTTAACGGCTGCGATCAGACGCGGTAGCACCATTTCCATTTCTGTTACAACACTCAGTACGCACGAGGTTTAGCAAACCTCGGTTGCTGGTCTGGCTCCTCCGTCGTTGTCATTGTGATTATTCACATCGATATTCCCCAAACAACTTTTAACTTAAAGCTGTGTTATTGTGCTGTTTTATTTACTTATTTTATTGTGTCTATGTTTATTTCATTTAGAATTTACGCGCTGGGTGACTGACCACAAGGATCACAACTGGTCGTTGAGCTCTGATTCACGGGCCAGGCATTTACCGGAATCAGGGCGTCACGCATCACTAGGTCGACGTGAGATGTCCAGCTGTGACGTCACCACGACGACATCCCGCCCACCATATGGTGCGGTTGCCATGACTACTACGACGGCTACTGATACGCCCCCCTCCCTCACCCCCGCCCACCCACATCAAGCCACGTGACGCGTCTCTATGGCAATGGGCCGAGATCCGTCAGGTGGAGCCACGTCGCATGTCACGTGCCACCTGTCAGTGACATGAAAAGTAACCATGGCAATGTTCTGAGCGAGTGTTCTTCTCTCCAGATGATCAGCTGTTTGAAGTGCCACCCCCTTCCCCTCGGCCCCTCTCTCCCTCTCAACCCACCCTACCCCCATCCCCACCCACACGATCAGATGCAGTTACTGAATAGGTAAAAGCACCGGCTTCCTGTGCGGAAGGTCGGAGGTTCGAAAAACCCGGTCGAGTCAAACCAATGACTTACAGTTACAAAATGTATACGTATCGCTACCTACCCTTGCAATCGGCATTACTAGGATAGAGCAAGGACTAGTTAGTTCAGTATTACTATTAGGATAATGTGACTGAGTGGGAAATCAATCCATGGTGCCAATTGCCCATTATTCCCTGGGAGACAGCACTTTGAAGTCACCATGAGTATGCACCATCACAAGTGTGTATCCGTCCTGATATGACCTTAGATGCTGCTAGGATGTAAACCCAGACTAGCAACAACAAAACACACTTCCATTCTACTCCATCCCAAATTACCCCTACTTCCCCATCTCTCTGTTTCTCTCTCTGTTTCTGTCTCTGTCTATGACCGCCGGCCCGGAGCGTTCCGAGGCCACCCGAACGACTCTTCGTTAATTGTTGTAAAGAGATCCCCGCTTCTACAACCATCCCACCTGAAATTTAATCTTCAATCCAAAGATCGGACCGATTTAACGGTGCCTTTCTCTATATTTCTGCAGTTCTGCAGCTGGTAACCGTCATAAGGTTACAAACCCCCCATCAAGTCAAGTCAAGTCTGTCTCTCTGTCTCTCTCTGTCTCTCTCTGTCTCTCTCTGTCTCTCTCTGTCTCTATCTCTGTCTCTCTCTGTCTGTCTCTCTCTGTCTGTCTCTCTCTCTGTCTCTCTCTGTCTCTCTCTCTCACACAACACACACACACCTCGGCCCACCAGTGGACGGCCCGGGGACCCGTTAACTAGCCCCTCTTTACCCCTCCCCGTCCTTCCTCATTTGAGACCGGGCAATCATAATTACGATGGAATTCCCCACCCGGAGGCCTCCTGCCCGTCGGTCACGGCTGATCGATGGTGGTGGTACCCGCCAGAGGGCGCCCAGCGGCGGCATATCAGGCGCCCATCTCCGCCCGCCTCCACGCCCATCTCCCCCGCCCATCTCTGTGTTGGCGGCGAGCTGAGGAACCACCGAGAGAGGAACCCCGCGTCGCATAAATCGACGGGCGCCTTGCCTGCCCCGAGGAGTCCTTATCTCATATACTGGACGCGGTGGCCGGATCGGTAGAGCGCAGGCTTCCCGTGCGGGAGGTCGGGATTAAAAAAAACACACTAAACAGTCGAGTCAAACCAATGAGTTATAGAATTGATAATTGTCGCTACCTACAGCCTGGTGATTGGTATTACATTTAATACTAGGAAAGGTCTAGGACTGGTCAGCTTAATATCAGGATAATGTTTTCTGCCCGTCCTTTTTTTTCAGTAATAAAGAAATTTCCTTCCGCACTGCCTTTTCGTCTCCTCCCGCGTCCAGCCTCATAGTCATAGCGGGTGGTGGCCGGGGGCTGGCCGGGGGCTTGGTGGGGGGCTGGCCGGGAGCGGACTGGGGCGGGCCCGGTGGGCGCTGGTTCCGGCCGATGTCCTGGGGCGCCGTCTGTCGGGCGGGCCAGGCTCCATCGGTCACGTGGTTTATTGGCGTTCAGTGACACTGCGCGCACACACGTGGTGCTGTGCGCGCGCAGACTGCCATCCCTCATCCCGCCTCTGCCGCCCCGTCCCGCCAACCTGCCGTCTGCTGAACCCCGACACCAGCGGGCAGGGCAGCCGCTCACCTAGCCACAGACACATTTCTCACCCGCGCGCCGCAGACACTCGCAACCTCCACCCCCCCACCCCCCTCCGCACCCCCCCCCCCGCACCTCCATTTTACACACGGAGTCCGGCACACACATACACACAGAGTCAGGCACACTCATACCACAGACAAACTCACCCGGTTACAGACTCACCACCCTCTCTGCAGACTCCCCCAACCCCTGCAACCTGCACCCCGACACACACAACCAGGTATACACATACCACGCATAATACCACACATAAACACAGCTAGACACACACAACCAGGTATACACATACCACACATAAAACCACACATAAACATAGATAGACACACAACCAGGTATACACATACCACACATAACACCACACATAAACACAGCTAGACACACACAACCAGGTATACACATACCATGCATAAAACCACACATAAACACAGCTAGACACACACAACCAGGTATACACATACCACACATAAAACCACACATAAATATAGCTAGACACACAACCAGGTATACACATACCACACATAAAACCACACATAAACACAGCTATACACACACAACCAGGAATACACATACCACACATAAAACCACACATAAACACAGCTAGACACACACAACCAGGTATACACATACCACACATAAAACCACACATAAACACAGCTAGACACACACAACCAGGTATACACATACCACACATAAAACCACACATAAACACAGCTAAACACACACAACCAGGTATACACATACCACATATAAAACCAGACACAAACACAGCTAGACACACACAACCAGGTATACACATACCACACATAAAACACAGGTAGACAACCAAGAATACACAAACACACACGCATAACCCACACCGCCACCGCACCCTCCCCATCTCCCCCGCCCCCCCAACACTTGCCCTGATAAATGGCCCCTAACTACGCGAACTTTTAAGCGTATTTCATTGAAAAGCAGATAAGATAAAGCAACCATTTAGGATCCTTGCGGCGCGCCCTTGTTTCTGGTCGATTTATCCACGTCGTGCCGAAGGTTTGACACGCAGCGCTTTACTCCCCACCCACACACCCTCCCACCCACCCACCCACCCATCCGCACACCCAAACTAGGGACATTGGGGAGTTGTTGATCAAGTCGGGTCTGTGTGAAGAGTCCGTACATATGTGAAGATATGGAATTCAAGGTTTTTCAAGGCTATTTTTGATAGGAATTCAAGACTATTTTTATTTGGATTTAGTCCGAAATCGACATTCGGAATGGTGATTTTGGACAAATTTAGATCACTGGGAACAGTTTGATGGAATTCAAGGCTTTTCAAAACCAAGTACCCAAAATAGGTTAAATTAAAGGCTTTTCAAGGCCTTGAAATGGGTGCAAATGAAGTTAGACTTTTCAAGACTTTCCTCGCCCCGTATGGACGCTGTGTGTGTTAACTCCGACAAACACCTCCATGTGCATCATCCCCCAGCACCACGGCTAACATTGGGGGAGGGAGGGAGGTGGGGGGTGGGGAGGGGTACCTGCACCCCCCGCTATCCATACGTTGCAGTCCTCCTCCATCGTTGTGGTCATTGTCCACGCCAGCGAGTATCATTGGCAACAATAGCATGCATGGTAATACGACTGGTATTGCATAAGGTTCAATTTGTGTCAGCTGTGTGGGTTGTATCTGGTTATGCCACAAAGCTAATATTGTATATATGTATATCTATGTGTATATATATATATATACATATATATATATATATGTATATATATGCATATAAACATATCTCCAGTACAAATTAGAGAGAAACAAGGAGGTAGTGGGTTGAGTAGTTTAATCTCTGGCAAGTATTATAGGCCCTTGCCCCTAAAAAAAATAAAATAAAAATCCTCCGGTGCAACTGACACTGGTCTACATCCGGAGGAGTAGAGGAGGGTAGGTGGAGCCAACGGCAAGTGTTGGTCTTACGGAGTATAACAAATAATAGTAATAATTAACCCTTACGTATCTTTATACACGTATAATTCGTTATACATCACACACACACACACATATATATATATATATATATAATATATATATATATATATATATATATATATATATATATATATATGACAGAGGAGCCAAGTACTTGAAGTGGATAAGATTAAGAGTGTCATTAGGAAGATCTCCCTAATATACAAATTGCAAACAGGGAGAAATAGTGTGGCAGAAGGAGTGTGGGTGTGGGAGGGGTGTCCTGGAATATATATTTTTTTAATGTGATATAAAAGGGAATGTTGAAAAGATAATCCAAGAGAGTACTAATTAGACCTTTGTTGAATAGTTAACACAACAATATCAAAATTGACCTGGGATGAATATTCACAGTGAAACATCTTATTATTATATTAATGAACCTAGCGACTTCTAATGGATTTTCCGAGATTGCCATGCATATATACAGTAAAACCTCTCTAAATCGACCGACCATAGGACTGACTTTAAGTGGTCCATTTAGGGAGGTGGTCGGTTTAGGGAGTTAGAATATCTTTACAATGGTATTGTTGGGACCCAAATAAAGCAATCAATATAGGGGAGTGGTCGATTTGTGTAGGTGGTCGGTTAGAGAGGTTTTACTGTATATTTGTATATATCACAGTAAGCATGTATGTACATATATACAGCCAAATTTCTCTATATATGTGTGTATGTACATATATATATAAATCTTTCTATATAGAGCTATTTATATATATATATATATACTGCATAAGAATTATATGAGTATAAATACCAGAAGTGGACTAAACCTGTGCGCCATCATCGACTACATCACATTGACTCTACCAGCTTGACTGCTGGCGCCCCCTGGGTGCATCTGCCTCGACACTGGTTAACCCACCAGTCTCCCTGACAATGTATATACAGTAAAACCTCTCTAAATCGACCGATCTTGGGACCGACTTTAAGTGGTCCATTTAGGGAGGTGGTCGGTTTAGGGAGTTAGAATATGGTTACAATGGTATTGTTGTGACCCAAATAAAGCGATTGATATAGGGGAGTGGTTGTTCTGTGGATGTGATAGGTTAAAGAGGTTTTACTGTATATATAAATAAAGTACCGGACACGGTGGCCGAATCGATAAGAGTGCTTGTGGGATCGAATACAGATCGAATCAAGCCAGTGACTTACAAAATTGATACTTGTTGCTACTTAAGTTAGGATAATGTGACTGACTGGGATATTGGGTCATGGTGCTGGGGTGCTTGGTCTTCCAATCGAGCAGCACTATAAAGTCGCCATGAATGTGCACTGCCACAAATCGGTACCTATCCTGATAACACAATGTAGATGCTGCTAGGATGCAAAATCCCTACAAACAATATGTATATTGACACATGCCAATATCCGGTGGAGGTGAGGGCCGCAGGTGGTGCCACCGGTACAGTGATTGGTCTTACAGAGTATAACAATATTAATAATAATTCCCTTACATATCTTTATACTTGCATAATGCATTATACATCACACATATATATTACATATATATAAAAAGAGGGAGTGAAGTAGAGAGAGAGAACGAGAGAGAGAGAAAGAGAGAGTGGGGAGAGGGCGACGGGGGAGGGAGGGAGGGAGGGAGGGAGGGAGGGAGGGAGGGAGGGAGGGAGGGAGGGAGGGAGGGAGGGAGGGAGGGATAATAGAGAGAGACAAGACAGACATACATACAGACAGACAGACAGAGCAGCCAGGTATCAAAGAGAAACAGACAAAGGGAGCTGAGCAGGATTGGGCCGCTCACGAGTCGACTCCAGGCGGCGCCAGGAGTGTGGTTCACCGGAACGGGCGGTTCTGCGAAATAGCAAATGATGATCACCTTTGTCATTCATATTCACATAACATATAGCGCATATAAACTTGGTAAAGGAGCCGTTGATGTAGATTAATACTTGTACATGATGTATGCTGCGACTGCACTGGATATAATTAAATTAGAGTACACCTAATTGAATAATAGATGACCGTGCTTACTGTGATACGCGGTATTGCCAATAGAAGGCGATGGGCAATATAGCAGTATTAGCACCTGTGTAATCACAGAGGTTTGACGGACTGGAATTGTGGAAACACAGGTATCGGTCAGTTAGTCACCTTTCTACATGTGGAAAACTGCTGCTTCCTGGGGAGGGGGGGGGGGGGGCGGGAGGTCCGTTTCCTTTCTACTGACTTGAATAAATCTTTTTTTTCTTTTACTTAAAAATAAAATAGAAATATTACATGTTCATGTACACAATATGTCAATACACGGTGAAGAGAAAGAACGCCACACTTGCAAGGAGCGGAACTTTCTTTTCATGTATAAATGTCTGAAGATAAATAGACAGTTGCAAATATTATACCTGTCGATATGCCCCGGGCACCTACCATAATAACCAGCATTACCCCGTGCCCCCCCCCCCCCCCCCCCCCCCAACCCTTCACTGTCTCCCCCAGCTCCTCTCCTCTCCTTGCCGCCTCAGCCCCCGTCCCGCCCTGCCCCGCCCCGCCCACCCCGCCCCGCCCCGCCCCGCCCCGCCCCGCCCCGCCCCATCCACCAGCCACTCCCTGCCCCGCAGCGCCTCTCTGCCCCGCCCCGCCCCGCCCCGCCCCGCCCCGCCCCGCCCCGCCCCACCCCACCCCACCCCACGTCACCCCACGTCACCCCACCCCACCCCGCTCACCGCCCTACGTCAGCATATAGACCCCGCCCGACCACAAGCACCAGTTTTACTAAGCGCAACAGCCAATATAAACAAAACAGTGTGATTAAACCTCTTAACAACTACAAAAAACAACACAAAACCCTCATAAAACCCCAACACAACGTTGCATATATATGTGCTGCAGCAAACACAATGCAACATTTGTCCTACCATATTTGTTTTATTTGATAGCAATAATTATTCATAGGCTAAGTATATTGCCCCACCCCACCCCCTACCCCTCAGTAGCTGCCGCGTGATTGTAACCCCCCCCCCCCCCCCCCCCCCAGACACCGTTACTCAGCTTCCTGTGGTTCCCATGACAACACACCTGATTTAGCCTCAGTTTCCCACGGCTAATCGGCCGTGATTCCGATAGGGCCCGTCGTGTTTCTTTGTCACCTGCGTCCCCCCCCCCTCCCCCACGTCACGTGACGAACCTGTGACGTCACCCTTTTGTCTATTGACGGCAGCGGCGCCTAGCGGCGATTGTCCGAAGCCTAAATGGAGTCCCTTTTCCCAAGGACACGTCGCACCTGTAGCGACCTCTAGAGGGGAGGGGTGATTATAAAGTAAAGTGGTAATATGACGAGAGGAAAAAAAGAGGTAGAAATGATATAAACTTTAAATGAAAAACTGTAGTAGGTTACTTTGATTTTTAAAAATAAATATTTTGTTTTTACCCAGTGGTGCCACCTATTGGGGGACATCCATAGATAGCAGTGACACGGAAACCACTCCTACTGCGCATCCACCATAGAATGGAACACCGGCAAAAATTACCAAGTGTCAATATTCTATATCGATTATAAAAAAATATATATACATAAAACCCAACCTAATCCAACCCTCGTGCAACAAAAAAAATAAGGAAGACCTTACAAAGTGCCCACATTCAGCCTTCATGGTAAAAACGGGCAATGCACTGCGGTGCTTGTGAATCGGCGCTTGGGGCAAAGAAGGCGTCACAGCGTCGCTTTTCTTAGAGGACCTGTCGACACTTCTTCATGTCTACTTTGTGAATTACCCACCTAATTTATTGTGCTCCTCCTTTTCAAAGTTTTACATAAAAATATCCATTTTTTGGGTGGGTGCGTGGGTGGGTGGGAGCCCACAGAAATCTCAGGTGTGAAACAGACTATAAAGGTTGGTTGGTTGTTGGAGTTTTACGTCCTGGCAACATCTAAGGTCATATCAGGACAGGACTGTAAAGGTGATACTGATAGAGGGGATGCCAAGCTGACGTGTACTTTTTTTTAAACCCACTAAAACCCCAAAACACTTTATATATATTTTTTAATAATATGTGTGTGCGTGAGTGTGTGTGTGTGTTTGTGTGTGTGTGTAGAAAAGTGCACCACAAGGAGGCCGCTAGGTGTCGTCACCGCGGCGGGGGGCAATAATGGTAATTTCAGAAGAGGCGCTGGCAGCAGCTTTGTGCAGCGCCACAACAAAGCTTTACAGCCGACAGTTGGCTAATGCGGCGGCGCTGCGCATGCGCATGCGCAGGAAACCCGAAGCGACGCAGGCACAATTGTAGCGCTCACTCGGGTCACGTGGGGTCGACAGGAACTCACACCCGCCACACAGGCTCCAACCCAGGATCGCCTCGCGAGGTGGCGGCGTTTGTCGGGCCACACCCCGGGCAGTTCGACGGGACCGGCCGGCCGGTGGGCCGACGGACAAACAGACAGTCGGACACTTCTCACCCCCGACCTCTGACCCCTAACCCCCCTGACAAGACACCCACGGGGACAGCCGGTAGGGGGGCGTGAGTGATGTCTGACCTGATCATGCGCGCTCGCTCTCGCGTAACCACGTGACTCCTCCTATCGGTGAGGGCGCTGATTGGATAATGTGGCTAATTGGTGTTCAGCTTTCAGGCGATTGCGTAAAATTAGAAGGTGAGGGAAATGAAGAAGATTGATGTGTAGCAACTGCACACAGGGCAGACTGGATTCAGTTACTGGTCCCACTACTAGTACTACACCGCGCAAGCTTCTGAGTTCTTTTGATCTTTTCATATTTCAACTTGGCTGTTTTGGTGTGTTTTTTTTTTTACACTGCTCGAAACACATTTGGTAATTGAATACGATAGTTAATTATCACAGAAGGAAATCAACTATTGTTGCATCAGCCTTCTCAGGAACAAGAAGTACTTATTATTGCTCAATACCTGTCTGTCTTCAGCGACACCTGTGGTTGGTGAACGAAGCCCTGTCATGTGTGGACAGCCCCCCCCCCGCACAGTTGGATCATTCTTTTGAAACCTGGTAAAATTGTGATGTAGGGGATACAAATTAAGAGTATGATTTTTCTAAAGTTCTTTTTGGAAATAAAAGCTTGACATCTCCTGTAGACACAATTATAAGACACAAATTGACAGGATTACAGGGACTTGGTTAATCGTATATTATACTACATTATACTACATTATACTACATTATACTACATTATACTACATTATACTACATTACCAGTCAGTGTCTCGAATGTTACACGTCACAACAGCAGTGCATACATCAAGTAGATTGAGGAGCCAGTTTGGCTCTTGCCTTCATTATTATACAATAGTTTGTACTAAATGTAGGAATGTATATATATGTATACAAGTATTTATGCATACATGTATGCATGATTGTATGTATGTATACCTGGACTATACATGCCCACATGCGTAGATGAGCGTATTTCATGGCATACCCATACAATGTGTTTCGCTCGCCCTGCGTCGGTTGGTTGTTGGAGTCTTACGTTCTGACAGCATCTAAGGTCATATCAGGACGGGTACCAACTTGTGACAGTGCACACTCATGGCGACTTTACAATGCTGCCCCACTGGGAGACCAGGCCACCAGGAACATGACCTGATATCCCACTCAGTCACATTATCCTGACACTGAGCCAACCAGTCCTAGCCCTATCCTAAAAATGCCAGGCACCTGGCTAGGAAGCGGCAAGTATAAATTTTTAAGTCATTGATTTGACTCGATCAGGGATCGAACCCATGAGTTCGAATCCCACGATATACCAAAACGGGAGACGGACGCTCAACTCATTCGGCCATCCCGTCTGGTCTCTCGCGCCGCGTGCTACACGTGTAAGCATGCTACCTGCACACACGTGGCTCGTCTCTAACAGGGGGCGCTACACTACACGTGGGTGCGGGTACATCCATGCGGAGGCGCAGGTGTAATTCGTCACGACCTATTAAGACCTTAACTTAGTTTAAGTGTTCTGTAAGTGCTTTCGTGTTGTACGTCTGGGGTCTGGTGGTGTACGTGGGTCGTCAGTAGAGTCTGCCCCCTCCTTCCAGCCCCCTCCCACCTCGACCCCCTTCCCACCCTAGCACTAGAGTTGCACCCCCCTCCCCCACCCTCGACCCCCACCCTAGCATCCCTGTACTTCCGCACATTTGCCCGCCGCCCCCCACCCTAACATCCCTGCACCCCCACCATCCCCCATCCTAACATCCCTACACCCCCACCTCCCCCCACCCTAACATCCCTGCACCACCACCTCCCCCCACTCTAACATCCCTGCACCAACAACCTCCCCCCACCCTAACATCCCTACACCCCACCTCCCCCACCCTAACATCCCTACACCCCCACCTCCCCCCACTCTAACATCCCTGCACCCCCACCTCCCCCCACCCTAAACATCCCTGCACCACCTACCTCCCCCCACCCTAACATCCCTACACCCCACCTCCCCCACCCTAACATCCCTACACCCCCACCTCCCCCCACTCTAACATCCCTGCACCAGCAACCTCCCCCCACCCTAACATCCCTACACCCCACCTCCCCCACCCTAACATCCCGACACCCCCACCTCCCCCACCAACCCTACCCCACATCCCCGCACCCCCACATCCTCAACCCCACCCTAACATCCCTACACTCCCACCTCCCCCACCCTAACATCCCTGCACCCGCCACCTCCCCCCGCCCTAACATCACTGTACCCCCACCTCCTCCCACCCTAACATCCCTGCACCACCCCACATACTCCCACCGTAGCATATGTGCACCACTACCCCCCACCTCCCACCTCCGTCCCCACCCTACCATCCCTGTACCCCCCCCCCCCCCCCCCCCCCACACACACACCAGGTCAGCGGGGTTATGCTGAAGGGCAAGTACAACATTCACGGGACCAGTGTCGGTATCCACGAGCACTCAGTCAGGGCGCGTGCCTGGAGGTGCTGACGTCACGGCCGTAACGTCGTGACACGCGCGGCCCCGCGTCACACTCGGCGGTCACGTGCACCGTCACCACGGACACACCAGGTGATAAGTCGACTGTGCCGCCAGTCGAAGTCGCACCCTGCATGTACCTCCCCCCCCCCCCTCAGGAAGTGGGTGTATAAATGTGTATAATGTATATATATATATCTGTATATATATACAGATATATATATATATATGTATGCATATGCATAAATGTATATATATGATTATATATATATGCATATATGTATGTATATATATGATTATATATATGCATATATGTATGTGTATATATGATTATATATGTATATATGTATATGTATGTATATATATGTATATATATGCAGACATTATATTACATATGTATAGATATATATATGTATATATATGTATATAAATGTATATATATGTATGTACTATATAATTTATTATGTGAATATAAATAACGGCATCCCCTTAATGTTTCTCTCTACGTACATTCTCTCCTTCCCACCACCTCCACATCGTGCTCACTCTCCCTTCTAGATGGCGACAAATGTTTAATAAATGCACCAGCATCTAAATTAGATATGTAGCATCAAATCTAGATACACTAAAACCTCTCTATACCGACCCCGCCACAGATCGACCACTCCCCTATGTCAATCGCTTTATTTGAGTCCCAAAAATACCATTGTAAGGATATTCTAACTCTCTAAACCGACCACCTCCCTAAATGGACCACTTAAAGTCGGTCCCATGGTCGGTCGATTTAGAGAGGTTTTACTGTAATTGTTTTGGTTTTGAAAATTTGATGTTTTCATCGGACTATGCACCTTTAACAAACTCTTGCCTAGATTTTTGTTGTTTAAACAGTCGCGGCCAGAATGAGGCTGCGTGGGCTGACCGTTGGACAGATATAAATACAGGTGTCGGGGCCAGCAGGTCTGAGGTGGTCTGGTCAGAGCATACACTGACGGTGGAGTATAGGAGGAGCTGAGGTGGAAAAGCTTCTGATTAATTATACTCGTATTATGCTTATACAGCACATAATGTATAATCTATGTGGCATATATATTGTTGGATGTGCATAACACTAACAGTTATTTGGCAAGCATGCCGAAGAAACATAATATTGGTAGATCAATCTGATATTTATATTTGTATAATTAATTATAAACAGACAATTATGTATATATATATATATATATATGTGCATATATGTGTGTACATATGTGTGTATATACATAGATAAATGTGTGCCACTGGTAGCAGCCACATCACTCACATCACATGCCTTAAACTTAAAGTTTCATAGTCCGATGAAAACATCAAATTTCCAAAACCAAAACAATTATCTAGATTTGAGTGTACATATCTAACTTAGAATATACTGGTGTACCTAATATTAAGCATTTGTTGCCACATAGAAGGGAATACAGAGTCAATTTAATAGAACCTGTTCCTGCAGAATCCTATTAGTATTATGTCAGAGTTTTGGCATGCTTGCCAAAATTAATTTTGCATGTTTACCCTTCAAATATCTCAAAGGTTAGCCCGAAAATCAAAGTTACTTCAAATTAAAGTAACGTAGATTATAATTTATAGCGATCAAACTAGTATATTTATCTAAAAAAATGTCAGAAACTCAAAACCATCAGACTGGGCAACTTTAGTTTTAATTCCAACATACCCTCAGCTGCGCACTGACACACTGCCATGATTAATTAACAACGCGCCCTAATTAGACGTAGGCCCTGATCGAATCCTCCCTCTCAGATCTCACATTGCCATCCAAAGCGCCCGAGAACTCGGCCACATCCATAATATGTGACCCACCTAATTGTCGCCGGTCACGTGACCGACTGCTGTCGGCCCCTGTCGGCGGGGAGACGCATCATTTAAGCGGCCGCAGCGCTCAGCATGCAGTTAGTCGCCATGTGTGTCTGCCGGTCTCAGAGGGTAATCTGTCACAAGAGGCTGCTTTCCAGCTCCGCGCAGCAATTCTCATTGGAACACAGCGCCGCTTCGCCAGCTGCGGCAGAAACTAGAACTACTGATCTGGGACTAACTGGAATGACCATCCTTTATTAGATCAGATGGGATGGGTGGTTGAATGAGTTTGAGCGTCAGTCTCCCGTTTTGTTAGATCGTGGGATTCGAACCCAACCCTAGTCGAGTCAGACTAATGACTTAAAAATTGATACTTGTCTCTTCCTATAGCCAGGCGCTCATCATTATTAGGATAGGGCGAGGACTTGGTCGCTCAGTGTCAGGAGAATATGACTGAGTTGACATAGATTAAGATATCATTATCAAGCATCGAAGGGCACAGAATTTTAATATATCATCAGACCAGATGGGATGGCCGAATGAGTTGAGCATTCGTCTCTCGTCTTGGCAGACCGTGGGATTCGAACCACGGGTTTTACCCCTGGTCGAGTCAAACATGCTTAAAAATACTTGTCGCTTTCTAGCTAGGTGCTCGGTATTATTAGGATAGGGCAAGGACTGGTTAGCTCGGTGTCAGGATAATGTAAAGTGTGGTAATACTAATAGGTCATGGTGTTTATGGCCAGGTCTCCTCGCGAGGCAGCACTATAAAGTCGCCATGAGTGCGCACTGGTACAAGTCAGTACCAGTCCTGATATGACCTTAGATGTTGCCAGGACGTAAAACTCCAACAACAAACCGACCATCCATTTACTCGGACATAAAGGTTAAGTTCCATTCGCGGTACATTTAATTTTTTACCGTTGGCTCCAATACCTTGTCCGAAGCTTAATTTTAAAATATGTAATGCATACACCACACAGGCGTATCGAATGGGTACATGTGCAATTCATGCATCAAATGGGTACAGATGTAATATACCATTTATGAGTTCAAAATCAGGGCCAACACTGGTGAAATATGGCGCCCAGGCGGCGGAAGCCGGCGCTGGCGCCACTATCGAGTAGTCCCGGGCTCCCAGGCACCGGCCAGCGATTGGACATTATTAGATATTACAAAATATATATAAGCTCTCGGAGAATATATTTATTATTGCACGTTTACTCTGACACTTTATATACGTATAATATTATTATACTCCTTATAAGTTATATGGACACAAGTGTAATATATCACGCATCAAATGGGTACAGATGTAATATATCATGCATCATGCATCAAATGGGTACAGATGTAATACATGATGCATCAAATGGATACAAGTGTAATATATCACGCATCAAATGGGTACAGATGTAATATATCATGCATCATGCATCAAATGGGTACAGATGTAATACATGATGCATCAAATGGATACAAGTGTAATATATCACGCATCAAATGGGTACAGATGTAATATATCATGCATCATGCATCAAATGGGTACATATGTAATACATGATGCATCAAATGGATACAAGTGTAATATATCATGCATCAAATGGGTACAGATGTAATATACCATGCATCATGCATCAAATGGGTACAGATGTAATACATGATGCATCAAATGGATACAAGTGTAATATATCATGCAGCAAATGGGTACAGATGTAATATATCATGCATCATGCATCAAATGGGTACAGATGTAATACATGATGCATCAAATGGATACAAGTGTAATATATCACGCATCAAATGGGTACAGATGTAATATATCATGCATCATGCATCAAATGGGTACAGATGTAATACATGATGCATCAAATGGATACAAGTGTAATATATCATGCAGCAAATGGGTACAGATGTAATATACCATGCATCATGCATCTATTGGGTACAGATGTAATACATGATGCATCAAATGGATACAAGTGTAATATATCATGCAGCAAATGGGTACAGATGTAATATATCATGCATTAAATGGATACAGGTCTAATATATCATGTATTAAATGGACATCGGTGTAATATATCAGGCATCGAATGGGTACAGATGTAAAATATCATGCATTAAATGGATACAGGTCTAATATATCATTATTAAATGGACATCGGTGTAATATATCACGCATCAAATGGGTACAGATGTAAAATATCATGCATCAAATAAGTACCGATGTAATATATCATATATTAAATGGACATCGGTGTAATATATCGTGCATCAAATGGGTACAGATCTAAAATAGCATGCATCAAATAGGTACAGATGTAATATATCATGCATTAAATGGACACAAATGTAAAATAGCATACTTTAAATGGGTACAGGTCTAATACATCATGTCTTAAATGGACATGCATGTAATATATCATAAAACATTAATTTCGCATGTTTTCACTTCAAATAGCTCCACAGTTAGCAACTTAAAATAAGAGTTACTTCAAATTAAAGTATGGTGGGATATGACAATCATCCGAAAATATTTATCCTACAAAAATGGCAGAACGTCAAAACCATCAGACTTTGCAAACCTAAACTTAACTAGTCCGTGCACTGTCTTAATAATGCAGAACAACTAGTATAAATATCGAAAGTTCTTTTCTGCTCGAAGATTGATTCTATGGACCTTCGGGCGGGAAACGGAGGTCATAACCCACGCAGTCATCCCGAAGGTCGCCATCTTAGAAGCTACCCCTTGGTGAAACAGTGTGACGTCACTTATTATGTACCGGCAGCGGAATTTTAAAATACGCATAGGGTGTAATATTTTTTACTCTCTCTTGTAGACATTTCAATTACAAGCCTAAATCAAAAAATAGGAAGGCTATATCTATTATTGTTTTTGAGATAATCAAATTAAAATATTTAATATATAAATGAGTTAAATTATATAAATATATATATATATATATATATATGGGTCATTCTTTAAAACTGGGCACCACATATTTGGTTTCCACATTACGATGCTGATAATTTGTTCTTTCTTTTATTGATTGCAAGTCAAATAATTATTGTATCCTCCGTGTATTAAGTATGTTAGCAATAGTACATTTATTGAAGCTATCCCAAGAAAGAAATTAAAAGTTTGCTTATATAATTTTGTGCTAATGTGAAAAAGTGAAAATTTACACATTTACATTGGGCATGTAGCCAAACCTGTTTTCTACTTATTTTTCAACTTTTTTCTTTTAAGTCATGAACCTTATCTGCTTAAGAATAATCAATGAAATGTTGTTTGACTATATTGTATATATTAAAATGAGGTTCTGGATGTGTCTTAGATTTTCATGTTACATGAGTGATATTAATGTATTGCTCAATTTGTATAAGATCTAATTCAAAAAGTGAAATTAATTTTGGTCAACTCTGACATATGCACAACATGCAAATCTTCATAGGACATTGGATTAGGCTATTATTTGGAAGTTTTTTTTGCTATTATTTGGACGGTTTTCACTTTTGGTTTCCATGTCACACTTTTGTGCCCAGTTTTAAAGAATGACCTATATATATATATATATATACTTTTTTTTTAATGTGATAGAAAAATGGCAGGGTACGTCGATTCTGCGCCATGTATAAATGTGTTTTCCCTGTGCGCATGCCAGTGGGGTCACGTGATGCGAGGCGGCGTGCGCAGCTATCGGAGCAGCAGTAGAAGTACACCTGTCTCCAGGTGCACTCAATGCACACTCAATGTGTGCATGCCTAAACAAATTGCCCCATTCAGAGCTGCTTCTTAATGGTCTAGTGGGTTTTTTAGATGTTGGTTTAGAGAACTACTCTATACACTGGTGGGAAACCAAGTTCTTTTACTCCAGAAGCGGAAACATTTCTCACACTGTGCGTTTCCTTTTTTATACGCCGATGCTTGCTGGGTGCGAACAACAACCTTATTTTTATTTTCCTTAAAAAGACACAATAAATCTGTTTCTTTGCTTGCACGAGCAGTCATGCTACACACATCCCCTCCCTCAAAACTCCCTTATCGCGCTTGTTGTTGTGGTTGAGAACTTGCCGATATAAGACAACAAGTTCAATGTATCCCCCTTCGCCAGACGTTCAAAATTCGCATGGAGTTATATTTGTAGCCATGAATTCCATCTTAGAGACAATGCATAAAGGGCGCATTCCATATACGCGTAATGCGTAATGCGTTATGCGTTACGCGTTATGCGTTATGCGAATGCCAGCATTCCATATACGCGTAATGCGTAATGCGTTATGCGTTATGCGTTATGCAGTGAAGTATATAAAAAGTATATGAAAAGTGTGTGTGACTCTGTGTCTCTGTGTGTGTCTCTATGTGTGTGTCTGTGTCTCCGTGTCTCTGTGTGTGTCTCTGTGTGTGTCTGTGTGTGTGTGACTCTGTGTCTCTGTGCATGTCCCTATGTGTGTGTCTGTGTCTCCGTGTCTCTGTGTGTGTCTCTGTGTGTGTCTCTGTGTGTGTGACTCTGTGTCTGTGTGTGTGTCGTGGTGTGTGTGTCTGTGTCTCTGACAAAGAGACACACACAGACACATATACACACAGATACACACACAGAGACACACATACAGACACACACACAGACACACACAGACACAGATACACACACAGAGACACACACAGAGACACAACACAGAGACACACACAGAGACACACACACAGACACACACACTGAGACACACACACAGAGACAGAGACACACACACAGAGACACATATACACACACAGAGACACACAGAGACACAACACAGAGATACACACACAGACACACACAGACACACACACAGACACACACACAGACATACACAGAGACACACACACACAGACACACACACAGAAACACAGAGACACACACACAGACACAGAGATACACACACAGACACACACACAGCAACAGAGACACAAAGACACAGACACACAGAGACACAACACAGAGACACACACAGAGACACACACACAGAGACAGACACACAGACACACACAGAGACACACACAGACACAGATACACACACAGAGACACACACACATACACAGAGACAGAATACAGAGACACACACACAGACACAGACACACACACAGACACACACAGACACACACAGACACACACACAGACACACACAGACACACACACAGACACAGAGACACACACAGACACAGATACACACACAGAGACACACACACAGACACAGAGACACAACACAGAGACACACACAGACACACACACAGACACACACACAGACACACACACACAGACATACACACAGACACAGAGACACACACACACATACACACAGACACACACAGAGACACACACACAGACACACACACAGAAACACAGAGACACACACAGAGACACAGAGATACAGACACAGACACACACACAGCAACAGAGACACAAAGACACAGAGACACAGACACACACAGAGACACAGAGACACAACACAGAGACACACACACAGAGACACACACAGAGACAGACACACACACAGACACACACAGAGACACACAGAGACACACATAGACACAGATACACACACATAGACACACACACAGACACAGAGACACAACACAGAGACACACACACAGAGACACACACAGACACACAGAGACACACACATACACACACACACAGACACGCACACAGACACAGATACACACACACAGACACACACAGAGACACACACAGAGAATGGACGTTCCTAGGCTTATGTAAGTTCTCTAAAGCATATACATAGAGAAATAGTTACGAGCATGTCCAATATTGATGAAAATAGTACCATTCCTGACTTTAATGGTGCTGCCGTGTAGCAGGAAATCGCAAACCTGTTCGCACCCCCACTTGTCGATTTCCTAGGAAATCGCCTCCTCCCATGCCATATATGGGCATGGGGGGTTTGCGATTTCCTAGAAATCGCATATCCCCCCTGGAGATCGCAAACCCCCCATTCGGCGGCGGCGGCGGGCGGCGATTTGTTTACTTTACGTTCGTCGAATTTAGGGTTAAATTGGTCAAATTTCACTGTCTGTTTTTATACTTTCAGCGTAAATTGCTCTTAGGTTACATTAAATACTTCAGATCTTCCTCTTCAATCGCGCATTAAGATATTTTTAATCGATCCAATGAAAGCTTTTAGATGTATTTTACAAAAATAAATGCTCTGCATAGGCATATCATTGCTGCAGTGTTTACCCTTCGCGAAGGGTAAAATACGGCAATGTCTATGTGGAGCATTTATTTTTGTAAAATACATCTAAAAGCTTTCATTGGATCGATTAAAAATATCTTAATGCGCGATTGAAGAGGAAGATCTGAAGTATTTAATGTAACCTAAGAGCAATTTACGCTGAAAGTATTAAAAACAGAGATAATAGTGAAAGTTGGGATATTCTGAGTGTCAGTGCCAGTGCATTGTCAATGGCCGTGAGCAATCTTCTTACAGAAAAAGTGAAATATCTCTAAAAAGACACCACCCAGAGACAAACCGCTTGGTACACATATAGAAAACATATTTAATGAATAGATTATATTAGATTCATATGTTTAGGCTTCTGCATTTCTATTAATTTTGAATAAAATAAACGTTTTACACTGCGCGTACGGGCAAACTCAGTGGCAGTGTGCCTTCGTTCTGCAGCCGAGCTGCGCGCGCATACACAATGTTTACAAACATTGAAAGGCATCTATGCGGCGGTAGCCTTAATAACGCTTCGAATTTAGGGTTAATTTAATGAAATTTCACGATTTGAGTATATAATTCTGTTAAATATGGTCGCATTGAATAGATTTGGCCCGAATCGGTCCCAAAACACAGGGGGGTTTGCGATTTCCAGGGGGGTTTGTGATTTCCTAGTAAATCGCAAACCCCAGGGTGTGCAATTTCCAGGGGTTTGCGATTTACTGCCACACCGGTACCTAATATATGTGATGCATAAATTAAGTATAATGCGAGTATAAAAGCAGTATATTATTGTATGTAGATCTATGTATGTATGTATGTATGTATGTATGTAATTTTGGATGGATGTAAGTGTATGTATGTGTATGTATGTAGGTATGTATGTAGGTATGTAGGTATGTGTATGTATGTGTGGGGGTGTTCGTAACCTTACGACGGTTACCGGTTGCAGAACTGCAACATTATAGAGAGGCTCCGATAAATCGGCCCAATCTTTGGTTTGAAGACTTGTCTTTGTAGAGGAAGTGGTCTTCGTAGAGGAAGTGTTATGAAGGCTGGGACATCCTTCACGACGTAGTGACGACGGGGCGCCGGGTGGCAGCGGATCTCTCCGTGCCGGTATGTAGTAGAGCTGTAGGTGTGTGTAGTGTAGTGTAGCACTTGTATCCGGTCAGCAGGGGTTCGAGGAAGGCGGGCAAAGGTGGGAGCAGCGGTCGTTCCAGCAACAAGAACCAGACAGAGAAATCGTAATAGGTCAAGGGCCCCACCCAAGAACACAACAAACCTGGTCAGGGGAAGAAGTGTGCCTGGGAGAAATCGAATGGGCAGAATCTAGGAAAGAGAAATGAGGAGAGTTGAGTCAAAGGACCGTGCCTATCTGCCCTATGGTGACCATCCGGCGAGCCATAGACACGGACAGAGTAAGAGTAGAAAGTGAAAATGCCGGTGGGCACCCCCTCCTGGAACTCTTTTCAGACATATCAAGGAGGTGCCAGGCCGGCAGAGAGGTGATAGAGAGAGGTGTGGACGAAGTGCGGTCCGGACAGCAAGTGTGTATGTATGTGTATGTATGTGTATGTATGTGTATGTATGTGTATGTATGTGTATGTATGTGTATGTATGTGTATGTATGTGTATGTATGTGTATGTATGTGTATGTATGTGTATGTATGTGTATGTATGTGTATGTATGTGTATGTATGTGTATGTATGTGTATGTATGTATGTGTATGTATGTGTATGTATGTGTATGTATGTGTATGTATGTGTATGTATATGTATGTGCATGTATGTGCATGTATGTATGTGTATGGGGTGGGACATAGCTCAGGTGCTAACATGTCCACCCGTGAAGGTGTCGGTCATCAATTGATCCTGCTCAGTGGACCCATTTGCAGTTTGGACTATTTTCTGTTCCAACCAGTGGTCCACAACTGGTTCATCAAAGGCTGTGGTATGTGCTGTCCTGTCGGTGGGAAAGTACACATACAACTTAAAAGAGCCCTTGCTCCTTATCAGAAAGAGTAGCATATATGGCGGCAGTGGGTTTCCTCCAAAGAAATGTCATAATGACCATATCTTTGAGGTCCAATAGCCGATGATATGAAAAATCACTGTGCTCTAGATGCATGTTAAATAAAACAACTTTACTTTGCATTGTATGATGTATGTATGTATGTATGTATGTATGTATGTATGTATTGTGTATGTATGTATGTATGTAGTATGTATAAGTAGTATGTATTATGTATGTATGTAGTATGTATGTATTATGTATGTATGTATGTATATATATGTATGTATATATGTATGTATGTATTAGTACTATGTATATGTAGTATATATGTAGCTGTATGTGTTATGCATGTATGTAAGTTGATCATGCATCATGCATGTTATATGTAGTATGTAGTATACACTTGTACAACTTTATGAATCTACATGGACTGGCATACAGAACTGGATCTTACTGGGGGAGTCAGGTTGGATTTCGGCGCGGAAACAAAGTTGTGTAACACAAAGTTTCCCGCCTGTTCCCGCCGGGACGTGTACAGATTGCATGTCGACTGGTGATGACGCCATCACACCCCACGTCGGCCCACTTTACCATCGGTTCGCCGATCATTTCCAACAAAATAAAAAGATTTACCGACGCTCAATTCGCAGAGCATGTCACCCGGATTACACCGGTTTGGCTGTTGGTTAAAAATGAATATATTATGATTACTTTTAAAAGTTGGCTATGCTGCAACTTGCAAGAGTGAACTCATCCAGATCTATGGAGTGGTACTGGTAGGGTAATTTCTGGTCATTTCCGAAACGAGTGACTGCCGCAGGTGCGTATATGTGTGTGTGTATGTGTGTGGGTGTGTGAACGTGTATGAGTGTGTGGGTGTGAGGGAGGGAACTTGCCTCGCTTTAGTTTGTGTGTGAGGGTGTGTGTGAGGGTGTGTGTGAGGGTGTGTGTGATGGTGTGTGTGAGGGTGTGTGTGTGAGGATGTGTGAGGGTGTGTGGATATGTGTATGTGTGTGAGGGTGTGTGTGAGGGTGTGTGTGAGGGTGTGTAGGTGTGTATCTGTGAGGGTGTGTGGGAGGGACCTGGCCTGGCTTTAGTGCGCATGCGCGTGCATGTGTTAGTGTGTCAGGTGGATGGGGGCGGGGTGACGGGTCAGTAACCGGGGGTGGTGGTACACTGGTAGGATCCAACGAATGAGTCATGCATGTAGTAAGTCCCTGCCCCTATTCATACCCCCACCTACACACCCAACACACCCAACCACCCACCTACCATCACCCTCCCCACATCCTCCGCTAACCCACCCCACAACCCCCACAACCCCACTCACCTACCCACCTACCCTCACCCTCTCCACAACCCCCACTTACCCTCACCCTCCCCACAACACCCACCCACCTACCCTCACCCTCTCCACAACCCCCACTTACCCTCACCCTCCCCACAACACCCACCCACCTACCCTCACCCTCTCCACAACCCCCACCCACCCTCCCCCTCCCCACAACACCCACCCACCTCCCCTCACCCTCCCCACAACACCCACCCACTCACCCTAGATACGCTCACTCACCCCCGATCCCGGCCCCCACCTCGGGCCCCTGGATGTACCGCGCCTCCTTGGAGAGGTGGTTAGGTGGGTGGGTGGGGGGGCGAAGTGGTGAAACCTGGGTGGGGGGGGGGGGTTGTGGAGGTGTGTGTACGGGGGGGGGGGGCGGGGGGAAGGGGGTAGTCCATGTTGGCGGTCACCACAACAAACTGGCTGGTTGCACGCTGCCCCCCACTTATATTCCACCCCTCCCACCTTCTCACCCACCCACCCACCCACCCACCCTCTCACCCACCCACCCTCTCACCCTCCCACCCACCACCCACCACCCACATCTACACACACTCTCCCCACTCCCGCTCACTCCAACAGGACAGCGCCCGAGTCAGCCCGACTAGTTTGTCGTCGATTGCTAAGTCAAGTGCTGCCGACTTCTAAGCCGACCGGACAATTTATTGTAGGTCGCAATAGTCACCCGATTAATTGTGCTTCTTTAATGGTTTGATGGGTGGGTGGGTGTGGGTGGGGAGGGGGCATCCAAAGTTGTCAACGTGTTCATGGTCCGTATATTGTATACATGTGAAGCTTTGGAATTCCAGGCTATTTCAAGGCTTTTCAAGGCTGTTTTTGATAGGAATTCAAGACTATTTTCATTTGGATTTCAGGGAGAATAAACAATGGTGAAATACAATTTCAGACTAATTTATGTCAGTGGGGACAGTTTAATGGAATTCAAGGCTTTTCAAAACTAATTACCCAAAATAGGTTAAATTCAAAGCGTTTCAAGGCCTTGAATTGGGGTAAATGAAGTTAACAACTTTTCAAGACTTTCCAACTCCCGTTGACCCGATATCTCACTCAGCTCCATTATCCTGATATTGGAGCAAGCCGAGTGCCAGGCTAGGTAATGCCAATTATCAATTTGGTAAGTTATTGGTTTGCGTCGGTCGAGGTTCGAACCCACAACCTCCAAATGTGAAGCGAGCCACTCCTGTTACCGGTTAGGCCACTGCGTCGGCGCATTCGACACTGGCTGGAGGTGGGTGGGGGGGGGGGGGGGAGGAGGGTCAGTCATGTTGTTGTTGTTTTGGGGAGTTTTCAGTCGCATTGGTGCGCTGAAGGCTGCAAATCTGCAGCACTGAATGGGCACCGCTGAAAGCATTCCCATGTGGTCGGGAGTTGGGTTCCGGTGTGTAGTGATCAGAGGAATTGAGGGGCAGGGGGGAGGGGGGCGGAGGAAGAACAAGGCAGCCTAAGAGTCCAACCACAGTCCTCTGAGAGGGCCGGGGGAGGCTGGGTGGTTGGTGTAGTTTTACACCCCCGTAAGACCCTAGGCCATACAAGGATGTGCACCCGACTTGTAACAGCGCGCACTCATGGCGACTTTATAGTGCTGCCCCACTGGGAAATCAGGCCACCGGCGCCATGACCCGATGTCCCACACAGTCACATTATCCTGACACTGTGCGCCCAGTCCCTGTCCTGATTTCATAACGCCAAGCGCCTAGCAGCAATCATCTACAACTTACAACTTTAAAGGCCTGGTCACACCTCACCGGATTGGGGGAAACGGACAGAAACCGAACAAAGTCCGGTTTGTGCCTGTACAAGTTTTGAACATGCGCAAAACTAGGAACGGATGCCGCCAGAATGACATCTACGGTTCTTGTCTGGTTTGAGTTTGTTTCATCCGTTGGCTATCCATTCATTTCTGTTTCATGTCCGTTTCATGTCTGTTTCATGTCCGTTCGTCCAGCGGCCATTGACCCGATCGCGCAACATTTTGACGCATTTTAATACATTTTGATACTTATCACCACCGGACTTGACAATTCTGTCCGTTACTCAATCTGGCAAGGTGTGACAGCTGCTTTATGCTTTAACAAAATGTTATTTTTCAGCGATTTGAATGATGTGGGCTGAAATCTTTATGTGCATTTTACTCTGTGAGGAGGGAGGGTGTCTTGTTGTTGTGGGGTTGTTTGAACCTTACGATGGTTACCGGCTGCAGAACTGCAGCAATATAGAAAGGCACCGATAAATCAGTCCGATCTTTGGTTGAAGATTAATCTTCAGTAGGGATGGTTGTAGAAGCTGGGGGATGTCTTTACAACATTCAAAACGGCGAAGCGTTGGGGCGGCACTGAATCTCTCTGGCCCGGCGGTAGCAGAGCACTCGTATCCAGTCGAGAGCAGTGAAGGTTTAGGAGGAAGGGACAGGTAAAGGGGGGTACAGCGGTTCCAGCAAGGGGAACAAAGCGAGAGAAGATCAGGTACAGGGCCCCACCCAAGCACACAACTGCCCTGGTCAGGGGGAGAAGTATGCCTGGGAGAAATAGAAAGGGTAGAGTCTAGGAAAGAGAAATGAGGAGCGTTGAGTCAAAGGACCGTGTCTATTTGCTCTATGGTGACCAACCAGCGAGCTAAAGACACAGACAGAGTAAGAGTAGAAAGTGAAATGCTGGTGGGCTACCCCTCCTGGAACTCTTTTCAGACATATCAAGGAGGAGCAAGGCCAGCGGAGAGGAGATAGACAGAGGTGTGGACGAAGTGTGGTCCGGATACCAAGTGGAGGGTGTCTGCGAAAGTAGTACTCTTTGTCCGACTATAAAGATGTTGAAAACTATGGATGGCCCTTTAAAGTTGGATACTCCGATAAAAGCAACACATTTTCAAAAACAAAACACTTAACTTAGATTTGAACCTACATATCCAACTCATCGGACGCGGTGGCCGAATCGGTACAGCGCAGGCCTCTCATGCTGGAGATCGGGAGTTCAATCCCCGTTTGAGTCAAACCACTGACTCAAAACTTTATACTTGTCGCTTACTAGCTTGCGTAGTCGGCATTGATAGGATAGGACAAGGACTGGCTAGCTCAGCGTCAGGATAATGTGACTGAGTGGGATCTGAATTGGGTCGATTAAAGCTAGCTAGCTAATAATGCAGTAAGTGGCATTTAGTCACAGACAGTTGGGGGGAGGGAGAGGGAGGGAGCGCAGGTAGTAGCGTGTCCACCTGTGAAGGTGTCAGCCATCCTGCCCAGTGGACACATTTGCGGCTTGGGCTATTTTCCGTTCCAACAAGTAGTCCACAACTGGTTCATCAAAGGCTATGGTATGTGCTGCCCTGCCTGTGGGGAAGTGCATATAAAATACCCCTTGCTATTTATTAGAAAGAGTAGCCTGTGTGGCGAGAGCGTGTTTCCTCCAAAGAAATATATCAGAATGACTATATGTTTGAAGTCCTATAGCCTGTGATACGAAAATCAATGTGCTGTAGAGGCGTCATTAAATAAAACAAGCTTTACTTTACTTTACCGACAGTCGGGTCGGTCCAAGCTGGCTGGATAATTCTGCACTAAGTGGCAATATTAGTCACCGACAATTCGGTCGGTTAAAGCTGAGCACAGAACTTGACCCACACCACTATATATATATATTTCACTTTTCACAGCAAGTGATCTATACAAAGACTGAGGAATAAGTACAAAGAACTGCTGGTGGCGGCGCCACCGTAGGCGAATGTGCCGCAGCAAATCAATCTGAGTCCGTTAATGGACGATAACGGATCATAATAATAATAGGAAAATACCTCATACCGATGATTTATACACGTATATACATATACTAACTATATATGTGTATATATATATTTATATATATATTTATATATATATTTATATATATATTTATATATATATTTATATATATATATATATATATAATATAGTGATGTGGGGCATATTATGTTAGTGTTGAGTGTCAGTGAGCATGGTAACTATATATATATATATATATATATATGTGTGTGTGATGCATAACGCATTATGCGAGTATAAATGCATGGGGAACATGTACTCTATATATATGCCTCCTTGGCACATTGGTGGAGTGCCCCCCCCCCCCCCTCCCCAGCTGTCGGGGTAATTGGTGGGTGCCCTGCCCGTGCCCCACACACTGGAGGAATATATGTGCACACATTTGCATATGTATACACATGGGTATTTACTTGAGTGCGTATGTATATATATATATTTAACATTTCCAGCGAGCAACACTTGCGTTCTATTGCTGGGACCACAAGTTTAAACACCCGCCCGGTGTCGCGGTTTCAGTTCTCCGCTGTCGCTTCTGCGCATGCGTGGGTTCGAGCGACGCCTTCAAACTGCAGAATGTCGCAGTTTCAGTTCTCCGCCAGTTTCAGTTCTCCGCTTTCGCTTCTGCGCATTGTTTCAAATATGTCTTAGTCAACTGTCTTAGGTCACGGTTGTACTATTTGTAGTGAATATCCAAACAGCCGTATCCAAATATGTTAGGCGACGATTTGAAACTGGTTAATTTTTTACGCATGCGCAGACAATGCTGTTGGATTTAGAGGCATGCGCAGAAGCGATGCGGAGAACTGAAACTGGCAGAGAACTGAAACTGCGACACCGGCACTGGCCGCGGTGGCCGACTAGATAGAGCGCAGGCCTCTCGTACGGAAGGTTGGGAGTTCGGTTCCCGGTCGAGTCAAACCAATGACTTATAAAATTGATACTTGTCGCTTCGTAGCCTGGTGGCCGGAATTAATAGGATAGGGCAAGGACTGGTTAGCTCAGTGTCAGTATAATGTGACTGAGTGGGATATCGGGTCATGGTGCCAGCGGCCTGATTTCCCAGTGGGGCAGCACTATAAAGTCGCCATGAGTGTGCACTGTCACAAGTGTGTGCCCGTCTTGATATGATCTTAGATGTTGACAGGATGTAAAACTCCAACAACTCGCCCGGCACACTTGGCTTATCGTGCAGCATATGTGCTTGATTAGAGAAATAAACAACACAAAGACAACGGCCCCCTCACCACAACTAACAAAGAAAAGAAAACGGAGACCCTACAACAACAATGCAAAACCCTCCCGAAAACGCTATGAAACTAGACACACTTGAGATCCATTGTTGGCGATTTGGTGAGCCTATGTAAGTGTGCAACGTGTCCAATGTCGCTTGGAACGGGTTCTATTTATAACTTTCAACTCAAAGTTTCTTCTGATTGCAGGCAGCTTAAAGCTGCATAGTCCGATGAAATATCAAATTTTCAAAACCAAACCAATTATCTAGATTTGATTTGACATATCTAACTTAGACACTGATGCACTTATTAAGCATTTGTTTCTGCATAGAAGGCAATACTGAGTCAATTTAACCGAACCTGTTACTGCAGAAGTTTCATGTTTGCACTTAAAATATCTCAAAAGTTTGCCATTTAAAATAAAAGTAACTTTGAACTAATGTAAAGTAGATACTAGTGATCGATCTAATATATTTATCTCCGAAAAAATACAGAAATTCAAAACCATCGGACTATGCAACTTTAAGCAAGCACACATATTAGCAGCATGGTGCTAAAGCTACATAGTCCAATAAAAACATAACAATTTCAAAACCAAACTACTTATGTAGATTTTACCCAACTTAAACACTGGTAGTGGTACACTAATTAAGTATTTGTTTGCAACATACTAAGTTAATTAATTTAATAGAACCTGTTAGTTACTGCTGAATCCTATAGATAATAGAGTCTGAGTTTTGACAAGCATGACCAAATTATTTTTTTATGTGCACACTTCAAATATCTCTCAAGTTAGTAATTTTAACAATCAAAGTTACTTCAAACTAAATTAAGGTAGAGTATAACCATCAACCTAATGTATTTATCTCAGAAAAAGAATGAAACTCAAAACCATCGGACTATGCAGCTTTAACTGCCTTACACAATTAATCAAATGCAACAGTTTTAAATATTATACACACGCGCACTACTTGGTTTGCGTGTATATATATATATATATATATATATATAATGCATATATATAATGTATGTATATATATATAATGCATATATATATAATGTATGTATGTATATATATATATATATATATATATATATATATATATATATATATATATATATATGAGACTGTCTCAAAAGGTGCTAAGCAATATGGGACAAAACTTTGTCCATTGTAACGATCAACATACCATCTGCTTATACATTTGCTCAGGATAAACTGATTTGTTTTTTACATGGTATTTCATAATCCCAATAGGATACATATTGATTTGAAGCAAATGTCTTTGTGTTTTCAGTGTAACCATTTCTGTGCTGTTTTGTGTCAATCGTTACAATGGACAAAAAAAAAGAGTTATCACCTTTTGAGACTGGCTCATATATACAGTAAAACCGACCTCCTCCACAGATCGACCACTCCCTATATCGAACGCTTTATTTGAGTCCCAACAATACCATGGTAACCATAGTCTAACTCTCTAAACCGACCACTACTAAGCCAATTTAATAGAACCCAGGACTGCTGAAGCCTATGGTGTCAGAAGTTTGGCGTGCTTGTCAAAATTAATTTAGCATGTTCTCACTCTAAATATCTCTAAAGTTAGCCATTTAAAATATAAGTTATTTCAAACTGAAGTAATGTAAATTATAACAATAAATCTAATATATTTATAATGAAAAACCATCGGACTCTCAAAGTTTAAACAAGTTACATTTATACCATCTTCATTGCTTCACTAAATACATCTCCCTAATAAAAATTTAAAAAATATAAAAAAATAAGAAAAGCTTGTTTGCCACTATACAGACAAAGAAACTTATTTATTTTGGCCACATTATTCGTCAGAGTTCAATATACCGTACATTGTTGGAAGGGAAGGTGAATGGCAGCAGAGGGAGAGGGAGACCAAGAACATCATGGTTTACAAATATTTCACAGTGGACAGGCTTGGATTATTCACAGTCTATCAGAACAGCACACCATCGGGACAAGTGGAGAACCATTGCATCCAACCCTCGACTAGAGGACGGAACTATTGATTGATTGATGCCCTTCCCAGTGGTGGCCTACTCGGTAGAGCGCAGGCCTCGGGTGCGGAAGATTGGGAGTTCGGTTCCCGGTCCAGTTAAACCAATGACTTAACAATTGATACTTGTCACTTCCTAGCCTGGCGCTCGGCATTATTAGGATAGGGCAAGGACTGGTTGGCTCAGTGTCGGGATAATGTGAATAATTGGGATATCAGGTCATGGTGCTGGTGGCCTGATTTCCCAGTGGGACAGCACTATAACGTCGCCATGAGTGCACACTGTCACAAGTCGGTACCTGTCCTGATATGACCTTAGATGTTGCTAGGACATAAAACGACAACAAACAAACAAACCCACCTTTCCCGATACAGTGACAGGTTGGCTGGTTGGTTGGTGCTTCACCCATATATATACCACCCCCACGCTCCCTGTATCACAAGTGTGTTCACGTGTAATACATGCCTGTACACCCACCAGACCCTACTCTAGATAAAAGATCCGCCTGGTACTTGTTTGTTTGTTTGTTTGTTTGTTGTTGTTTTACATCCTAGCAACATCTAAGGTCATATCAGGACGGGTACCGACTTGTGACAGTGCGCACTCATGGCGACTTTATAGTGCTGTCCCACTGGGAAACCAGGCCGCCAGCACCATGACCTGGTATCCCACTCAGTCACATTATCCTGACACTGAGCACACCAGTCCTTGCCCTATCCTAATAATGCCGAGCGCCTGGCTAGGAAGTAACAAGTATCAATTTTAAAGTCATTGGTTTGACTCGACCGGGACTCGAACCCACGACCCCACGATCTACCAGCACGGGAGACGGACGCTCTAACTCATTTGGCCATCCCGTCTGGTCCCGGTACTTGTAGTACATGGGTGAAGACCAGCCTTATATAAAAACGGTAGAAAAATCGGGCTAATGAAATGAGTCTTTATGAGAGCTTAATTTCACAATCTAAGAAGCAAATTTATTCTTTGTGTATGTCTTCATATTTACCCGCTACTTTTGAGTTGGAAAATATAATAAAACACATGCTTTAATGCAATTTAAAAGTGAAATCGACGGCGTTATCTGGCCGCCATCTTGTTTTTTTGCATTCTCTCCCATTTCACCAACTCTGTGTTGATATAAGTAACCATTTGACACTGCTGCTAGGCATTCTACTTCTTGTTCCATACTAAAGCTATTTTCGCCCGTATTTAGACTACATTGTCGTTCACCCCTGTACTGGAAGTACGGGGTGAATCTTTTATCTAACCCTACTCCTGCTTCAGAGCATTAGTTGTCATTGCTTAATTGATTATATTCCCCGAATGGGGTGCGCTGCACACAATGCAGCACATTCCACTTCCCCATCACCATGTACAAACCAAATCTAACCGCTTCAACGGCTGGAAGATCAGTGCCTCGGCGTGAACAAAATATGTGTTCAGATGAATAAAACATTTACGAAAAAAAATTCCCTAATACTATTATCTCAAAAACAATAATAGATATAGCCTTCCTATAAGAAGGAGTACAAATATTGCACCCTGTACATATTTTGAAATTTCGCTGCCGGTACCTACTAATACTAATAGTAATACTCATTATATTCCATAACATTCATAATATTGCCTGATATTCCAATATTCTCTAACATTGCTGGACACTCAATGTGAGAATAGTTTACAGGGCGATGAACATACACCACCTGACACCTGTGTCAGTGCGATCTCAGTAATTACAGGGTGTCATGGTGCCACAAACTATATGGTTGTTTACAACAGCAGGCCGTCTTACTAATAAATACTCTCACCCCTTTGACCACACCCTTTAACTATTTTCTCTCAGGATCCATGCATTTAAATATATTGCTTAATTACCCCCACCCCCCACCCAATTTCTTTTAAAAGTCACCCACAAATAAAGATAACATGAATCATTTTTATATTGCCCGAAGTCATGCAACAACAACTGAGGGTTCATATAACTATAACCACATATATGTGCTACACAAATGACTTTTTTGTTGTTGACTTATGCCAGGTACACACCTACCGTTTATCCGCACCCACCTACCGTTTAAAGGCCCTGTCACATTACGGCGTATGGCGGGAGCGTATGGCGGCGTAGCGGCTTACGTCATATACGTCGCCATACGCCGCATACGCTACGCATACGCTACGCATACGCTACGCATACGCTACGCATACGCCGCCAGTGCCGCAACACGCCGGCGTATGTGAAGCCTATGATGCATACGCCGCCATACGCTTTCATAAATCCGTCCGTCCAAATTTTTTTGTGCATGCTCAAAAAAACGCGACCTATGAGGGCGTATGGCCCATACTGTCAAAAAATGTCACAGCACGCTCCCATACGCTCCCATACGCTACGCATACGCTACGCATACGCTACGCATACGCTCTTCATACGCTCCTCATACGCTCAAACACACCCGAAAGTGGCACCCGATGGCGTACGTAGGTTTTCAATACGCTCCCGCCATACGCCGTAATGTGACAGCCCCTTTACGATCTAAAACTGGCCAAAAGTCAGTAGGTATGCGATACCCTAGCACATCTACCGATTGCGATTCGCGACTTAAAACTCAGTTTCAGGGCTAAAACTGCTTGCTTGCGATTATGATTCGCGATTCGAAAAATGAATCGGCCCGTTTTCAGTCATAAGGTCGTCGCGAGTTTTAGTGCGTGAATCCTATACGGTAGGTGTGTACTTGGCATTAAATAGTGCGAGGTGTGTGTTGACTTGGTGGTCAAACAGTTTCCTGATGTCATCACGTGGGGGGTGGGGGTGTGTGTGTGAGTCATCGCCTCCAGTACAGAGCACCTTTACACACCAGGGTCCGTCCATCTGCGACAGCTTCTAATCACGGCCAGGAATAGAAACAATGCCCCAGCCACACACGGAAGCAATTTGCGGATTACTGTGAAAATGACATTAGATAACAGTACTTGCTGTTCTCTCAGCATTGCTCAAAGGTGCATAGTCCGATGCTTTTGAGTTTCTGTCATTTTTCTGAGATAAATAGATTTGATTGATCATTAATATCTACTTTACTAACAGTTTGAAGTAACCTTTATTTTAAATGGATAACTTTTGAGATATTTGAAGTACAAGTATGTAAAATTAGTTTTGGCAAGCACACCAAAACTCTGACACCATAGGCGTCTGCAGTAACAGGTTATATTACATTGACTCAGTATTCCCTTCTATGCAGAAAGAAACGCTTGATAAATGCACCAGTAGCTAAGGAACATATGTAGAATATAATCTAGATAATTGTTTTGGTTTTAAAAATGTGCTACTTCATCGGACTATGCAGCTTTAAAGTTGCATAGCCCGATCGTTTTGAGTTTCTGTAAATTTTTTCTGAGATAAATACATCAGATTGGTCATTATAATCTACATTACATTACTTTGGAGTAACTTTTATTTTTAAATGGCTATCCTTTGAGATATGTGAAGCGCAAACATGCAAAAATAATTTGGAAGCATGCCAAAAGTCTGACAACGTAGACATCAGCAGTAAAAGGTTCTATTAAATCGACTCAGTATTCCATTCTATGCAGAAACAAATGTTTAATATCTAAGTTTTAGATATGTAGAATCAAATCTAAATAATTGCTTCGGATTTGAAAATGTGACGCTTCATCGAACTATGCAGCTTTAATGTTGCATATTCGGATGGTTTTGAGTTTCTGTCATCCCCCCCCCCCCCTCCCCAGATATATTATATAATTAATTGTTATACAATACCTTATGTCAGTTTGAAGGAAATTTTACTTTTAAATGGCCAACTTTGTGGAGATTTTGCAAGTGCAAACATGTTAAATTAGTTTTGGCAAGCATGCCACAACTTTGACAGCATAGTCTTCTGCAATAACAGTTTCTATTAAATTGCCCCAGTCTTCCGTTCTATGTGGCAACAAATACTTAATAAGTGCACCGGTATCTGAGTTAGATATACGTAGAATCCAATCTAGATAATTGTTTTGGTTTTGAAAATGGGATAATTCATCGGACTATGCAGCTTTAACTGGAATATTTGCTATATTTTATTCCCCTTTTCTTTCCCTTTCCCCCATTATTCTATTCAGTTCCTTTCTATGTGTTTGCTTGTTGATTGATTGCTTGATTCTTTATTTATTTGTTTCTTTCTGTCATTCTTTTAAAAGGATACAACTCGGTAACGTCCACGTTATCTCAGCCATTGTCTATATTTGGCAAAATGCCAAATTCTCCACTTGGTTGATTTCGTTCAGTTTGACTTGCATTAACTTACATTTACTGAGGATATACCACAGGTGACAAGGCGGGATGGCCGAATGAGTTGAGCATCCGTCTCCCGTTTTTGGTAGATCGTGGGAATCGAGGGTTTGAATGTTGGTCGAGTGAAACCAATGATTTAAAAATGTATACGTATTGCTTCCTAGCCAGGCGCTCGGCATTATTAGGATAAACCAAGGACTGGTTGCCTCAGTGTCAGGATGATGTGACTGAGTGGGATATGCTGGTGGCCTGGTCTCCCAGTGGGGCCGCACTATAAAGTCACCATGAGTGTGCACTGTCAATAAGTCGGTACCCGTCCGGATATTACCTTAGATGTTGCCAGGACGTAAAGCTCCAACAACCAACCAACCAACTTACCACAGGTAATTATTTACACGGACGCCATACGAGATTACGGAAACAGTGCGAAATGGGATCTCTAATTTAAAAAATGTGTAGAATCAATCATGGATAATTGTTTTATTTTGGAAAATTTAATGCTTCATCGGACTATGCAGCTTTAACCTGACCGGCTTAACCGCTGCATTCTGATATACCCACAACGCTAATCAAACACATGCTATTTACACATCAAAAAGTTAAACAGCACGAGCAAGGAAACCTACCATCACACAGACCGCAGTGTGTACTTGATAAACTAAATCTGCCACATACAATAATTAATAAGAAACTTCCAAATTGCTAATCTACTAATTTCCATGTTAAAAAAATGACCGCAAAACCAGTTATTGCCTACATGTACATGTAGACGAACCTTGCTGTAGCTGACTATTCCCTCCACTACTAATACTATATAGAACAGTTATTGCCAACATATAGACAGACCTTGCTGTACATGACTATTTCCTCCATTACTAATACTATATAGAACCGTTATTGCCAACATATAGACAGATCTTGCTGTACCTGACTATTTCCTCCACTACTAATACTATATAGAACAGTTATTGCCAACATATAGACAGACCTTGCTGTACATGACTAATCCCTGCAATACTATATAGAATAGTTGGTGCTGTAAAATATACAGTGAAGACTCCACCGCCCCTCCCTTCAAATTGTGACCAGACGGGATAGCCGAATGAGTTAGAGCGCCCGTCCCCCGTGTTGGTAGATCGTGGGGCCGTGGGTTCGAACCCTGATCGAGTCAAACCAATGACTTAAAAATTGATACTTGTCGCTTCCTAGCCTGGCGCTTGGCATTATTAGGATAGGGCAAGGACTGGTTGGCTCAGTGTCAGGATAATGTGACTGAGTGGGATATCAGGTCATGGTGCTGGCAGCCTGGTCTTCCAGTGAGGCAGCACTATAAAGTCTCCATGAGTGAGCACTGTCACAAGTCGGTACCAGTCCTGATATGACCTTAGATGTTTCTAGGACGTAAAACAACAACAAACAAACAAACCCTTCAAATTGTACACAGAGGTGTGTGCTGTAACACAAGACAGCACAGATTACTCTCTCACCAATATGTGTAACCAACCACGAATGTTCAACTGCTGGATAAGTTTGTTTTATTTAATGACGCCTCTACAACACATTGATTTTTTAGCATCGGTTATTGGATGTCAAACATATGGGCATTCCGACATATTTCTTGGGAGGAAACCCACTGGTCACCACATAGGCTACTCTTTCCGACAAGCAGCAAGAGATCTTTTATATGCACTTTCCCACAGACAGGACAGCACATACCACAGCCTTTGATGAACCAGTTGTGGACCACTGGTTGGAACGGAAAAATAGCAAATGGCCAGCGCTGAGCAGGATTGATCAGACGTGGACACTCTACCGCCTGAGCTACGTCCTGCTCCATTCAACGGCTGGAAGACCAACTGCTGCTGACAAAATTATATATTCGGATTAATAAACACATTGACCGCCAACAAATGAAGGAAAAAGAAGAGAAAGAAATCAAGGTGAGAAGGCAAACAGTGCCCAGAAGTTGGAAGCAAGTGACATAGGCGTGCAAGCCATACTGGTCACGTGACCGCACATTTCGTGGAAGTGTATGCGTCACCATATTGAAAGCTAGAAAGCTAGCGGAGGAGCTTACACGTGTAGATTAGCACCGACTTGCACACTCAGTTACAACTTACAGCATCAAGGTTTAGACTGAGAGGGTGGTATAATGGTCTATGGACAATTTATTTGAATTCATTTCGGTTTTATTTTCCTTTAATAACATAAGACGTATATGTAACAGTATATATATATATATAAATGGTCCACAATATATATATATAAATCATCACAATGGCATTGTATGGGCAATCGTTTGGGACCCAAATAAAGCAATCGATATAAGGGAGTGGTCGATCTGTGGAGGTGGTCGGTTAGAGAGATTTTACTATATATGTTTAACCGTTCTACTCCTATCGTTCTATTAATATGCACATGAATTCCCCACTCCTGCTGCTGGCCGCCGCTGTCTCTCTTCCTCGCATCCGTCGTAGCCATTTCCCATATTTGTTAATATAATCTAACCCGAGTGCCGACAGCCTATGTAATACACGGGCTCTACCCCTGCATATCGCTTGTGTATTAATTGCAATTACTCCTATACTTCCATTGCTAAGGCTGACAGTGTACTCCGCCACTGCTGTCACTTATAAACACCTATTATTGTTATTGTCCGTATTAAGAAGGTGGTTAGTAGTGTCGAGGAGAGGGTTATTCTGTGTTACTGTAATGTCTACATTACTCCATCATCTGTGCCAAAGGCCAATAGTAATAGATATAATAATGAATCATCGTTAGGGGGTTGACCATGATGGTTAGTATAATAAGGGACCTGTTCAAAAAGGGTAAGGAATGCAAGGAACGTCTCAATCACATTGTAAGAGCTCACAACTTTATTTCTGTTCCTACAAACACCATCTAATCTCTTCCAAAGTCAATCGTATGAATAAATACTTCCCTTCCATTTCCTTTATAGTCAAGATACTTCCAATTACTGTATTTAAAGCCAGATTATCGTCTGAAACATCACAGTGCTAATGAAACACGTCTGATGAGTCCGGGCCTGCTGACTTGAACCTTCGTTGTTGCTAGGAGAGTAGCATGGGAGTAATGAGATACAGCAGCGAACCCTTCCCCGCATTAGATGGCCAATGCGGGTTCGTCTTGGCGAGCAGCCCACATTTCCATATGTGGGTAGATCAACTCAAGCCCGCACCAGCCACAACTCGATTATATATAGTCTTGCCCACTTCATATATATATATATATAGTATATAAACAAAGACTAAGTTTTAGTTGAATATATAACAAAGACTTTTTTGTTTTATTGTTGTAAATTGCACCTTAAGGAAGTTACTGTTAAAGCTACGATTAATTGCATTGTGCTTGGTTTCAGCCAAACCACTGCTTCAATTTGGAACAGCGCGTAATTAGTCCACTGCACAACTACAAGTGAGATGTTGCCTTCACTCCAGCCTCGACTGCCCCCCAACTCGACTGCGCTATCGGGGCATGCGCCATACACACACACACACACACACACACACACACACACACACACACACACACACACACACACACACACACACACACACACACACGTGGGGTGGAACTAAAGACAATGCGCACGTGCACAACGACTTATTTGTCATCCTCGCGCACCCACCCCGTTTTGTATCCAGCCACGCGGCGCGCGCACTCAGTGTGACGTCACCAGATGATTCCCCCCCCCCCCCACACACACCCTCAGGTAGCCACCCGCCTCCACGGGCGGCGGGCCACAACCCGCTCCATAGGGGTCAAACAATCCAACCACCATTAGACGAGTCGGACGCCGCACCACTTCCGGTTCCGGTGAAAGCGGCGCGCACGTGACCTGGGACCCGGCGTGCTGCCGCCGAGAGGCGTTTGATGGGATAAATGCAGGTCCGGACAGGCCCGGACAGGCCCGGGCTGGTGTATGTGTGAGTGTGTGTGTGAGTGTGTGTGAGTGTGTGTGTAAGTGTGTGTGGGGGGGGGGGGTGCACGTGGGAGGGGCTAGGAGGTGTGTGTATCGCGTGCGGGGGGGGGGGGGGGTTATCGGGAAGGAGGGTGGGTAGGAGACTACTACGAGGTTGGGGGGTGTGGGGGAGGGGGTCAATGATCAGCGATGCAGGCGGAGGTGCGACTGAGACCTAACCGGGTGGTGAACTTAGCTGTGGCTGTGGCTGTGTAAAGTTGATGAAGTGCTTTGACAGCGATTGACTGGATAAACTAGATTTAATATCATATATCTAAAATAGATACCAATGCACTTATTAAGCATGTGTTACTGCATAGAAGGGGTACTAAGCCAATTTAATAGAATATGTTACCGCTGAAGTCTATGGTGTCAGAATTTGTATGTGCTTGCCAAAATTAATTTGGCATGTTTGCACTTCAAATATCTCCAAAGTTAGCCATTTAATTTGAAAGTTATTCCAAACTAAAGTAAAGTCGATTATAATAATCAACCTAATACAATTTATCTCAGAAATGTGTAGAAACTAAAAACCACCAAACAATGAAACAAGTTTGTTTGTTGTTGTTTAAGTCCTAGCAACATCTAAGGTCATATCAGGACGGGTACCGACTTGTGACAGTAGTAGTATACACTCATGGCGTTTTTATACTAATTATAGTGTTGCCCCACTGGGAAATCAGGCCACTAGCACCATGACCTGATATCCCACTCAGTCACATTATCCTGACACCGAGCTAACCAGTACTTGCCCTATCCTAATAATGCCGAGCACTAGGCTAGGAAGCAACAAGTATCAATTTTTAAGTCATTGGTTTGAGTCGACCGGGAACCGAACTCCAAACTCCCGATCTTCCGTATGCGAGGCCTGTGCTCTACCGCTTCGGCCACCGCGCCCGGTCATGAAACAAGTAGAATATGAGTGAGAAAAGGGGAGAGACTGGATAGAGAGAAATTGGAAAGGAAGTGCAATGATGATGGTTACATGTCCTAATGTAGTAAGATACTTAGGAGAGTCAAGGCTTTGTGCTATTGGGTATTATTGCATGGGGCGTGTGGTCTTAAACAATAAGACAAGTTTCCTCATGGGGATATGGACCGTTCAAGTGTCCAACTATCACTGAAATGTTGTTGGCGCTTCAGACTGATTAGAGCTGCACATTAGCTGGATGGCTCCCGGCTTCAAACTGCTTAGAGCCACACGTTAGATGGATTGCTGGCGGCTTGAGACTGGTTAGAACTAATGGTGGCTTCAGACTGGTTAGAGCCTAGATAAAGGATTCACCCAGTACTCGCAGTACACTGGTGAAGGAAGACCAGCCTTATATAAAAACGGTCGAAAAAGTGGGTTAATGAAATGAGAGACTAATTTCACAATCTAAGAAGCAACATTTATTCTTTGTATATGTCTTCATATTTTCCCGCTACCTTTGAGTTGAAAAATATAATAAAACATCTGGTTTAATGAGCTTTAAAAGTGAAATCGACAGCGTTCTATGGCTGCCATCTTGTCTTTTTGCATTCTCTCCCATTTCACCAACTCTGTGCCAATATATGTAGCCATCTGATCCTGGAACCACAGTCTTTAGTTCCTGTTCCATAAAAAGCTATTTTCGCTTGTGTTTACACTACGTTGTCGTTCACCCGTGTACTACAAGTACAGAGTGAATCTTTTATCTAGTTAGAGCCATGCATTACCTGGGCGCCTGGCAGATTCAGACTGGTTAGAGTAATGCATTAGCTGGGCGGCCGGTGGCCTCAGACTGGTTAGAGCCATGATTAGATGGGTGGCCATGGCTCCAGACTGGTTAGAGCTATGCATTAGCTGTCCAGCCAGCGGCTTCAGACTGGTCAGAGCTGCATGTTAGCTGGGCAGCTGGTGGCTTCAGACTGGTTAGAGCAGAGTATTAGCTTGGCGGCCGGTGGCTTCAGACTGGATAGAGCTGTGCATTAATTGGCCGTCTTGTGGCTTCAGACTGGTTAGAGCCATGCATTAGCTAGGTGGCCGGCGGATTCAGACTGGCGCTGGGCAGCCGGTGGCTTCAAACTGGTTAGAGCCATGATATATTAGCTGGGTGGCTGGTGGGTTCAGACTGGTTAGAGCTGTGTAATAGCTGGGTGGCTGACAGTTTCAGTCTGGTTAGAGGCGCACCTTAGCTGGACAGCTGGCAGCTTCAAACTGGTTAGAGCCATGTATTACCTGGGAAGACGGCGGCTTCAGTCTGGTTAGAGCCACACATTAACTGGTCAGCCGACAGCTTCAGATTGGTTAGAGCCACGCATTAGATGGGTGGCCAGCGGTGGGTGGGTGGGTGCACCGTCCTCGTTCAGTGACGCCTATAAGCGCCGCGGGGCGCCTGTTGGCGTCAGCTGAATGAGGGGGAGAATGGGGGGTGAGTGACGAGGTGGCGCCGGGTGTCTCCGGGCATTGGACGGCTACAGGAGGCCGGGGTGAGAGCGGCGCCCTGCGGACCGGGGCGGGGCGTGTCGTCCTTTCTCACCTGATAAACATCAACCTGCCATCGACTACCCACCATTGGGGGAAGGGGTGGGGGGGGGGGGGGGGGGGGAAGGGATATAGTCGTACCTGTCTTCAAAAGGACAACTTTGCATCCAGTCAGATATTGTCCTGACATAGCAGGTGTCATGTTCGTCCTAAAGAAGGACAGGTAAATGAAACAACAAAAATCAAGTTTGTACATGTATTGAAAAATTGTTCACATATATATATATATATATATATATATATATATATATATATATATATATAGCACTCGCAGGTTTTCTCTGATCATTGGGGTCGTTGGAGACAGAGACTGTGAGTCATCGGGATTTGAGCTAATGCCGGTCACCCGATGGGGATATAAACTGTGAACGTAATCAAACACACTGGGATATGAACCACGTCATAGAAAGATATCAACTATTATTCAAGATATCAACTATTATTCAAGCGTCCCTACGGGATGTTGAACCATTGTGAGTCTCCTCATGGGATATGAACTATTGTGTATCACCAGATGAGGATATTGCTAGGACGTAAAAGAACAATAAACAAACAATAACCCAACAAACAAATCATACGAAAATAGTTGATATACATATGGGTTGTTTCATGGTAAATGGGGCGAATGTATTTTTCCAGTATGTAATGGTCAAAAACAATTATGGAAAGAGTAGAGGAAGTATTTTCTTTATAGAACTGGTATTCTTACACTTTGGAGAGATAGATATGAACAAGATTAAGGCCTAAAATGTCATAGTAAACAAAACCAACATTTTCATTCTAAAAATATTGTGTTTTAAAGGCATGAATTTGTGACATGGAGAATTTGGACTATATAAATATACCTGACCCAACCCGCATCAAGTTATCCGATCACAGACTTAGCCCACACCCCAGCTACAGGTGCCACATATGCGGACACTCTCTCCAGGTAATTTAAATAAAAAAAAAAATTTTGTATGTAAAAGAAATATGGTAGACAATCCTTTTAATATTGAGTTACAATACGATAAGAAAAACCATGATGGTCGACACCACTACAGAACTGGGCATTGCACAAATATCCAAACTTAACACAACTGTGCACTAGGTAGTTCTAGATACACATGACTATTGCCACCGGGATGACCTTGACCCCATTTAGAAGGTCAGTCGTGACCGCAACCTGCATTGAACGCACTGCGAACTCGCAGGGCGGCACCGGAAGCAAATAGCACCGAGACGACTTTTTGTTTTATGTATGTATGTATGTATGTATGTATGTATGTATGTATGTATGTATGTATGTATGTATGTATGTATGTATGTATGTATGTATGTAAGTATGTATGTATGTATGTATGTATGTGTATGTATGTACGTACGTACGTACGTACGTATGTATGTATGTATGTATGTGTGTGTATGCATGTATGTGTGTGTATGTATGCATGCATGCATGCATGTATGTATGTATGTATGTATGTATGTATGTATGTATGTATGTATGTATGTATGTATGTACCACTGCCTTGTGGTACAGGTTCTTGACAGAACCGAAGGCTAAGGGAGCAAACCCTGAACAGAAAATCATGTCACTGTGGCAGCATCAAGGGCGGTTGATGTATGGAACTCCCAACATCTCCCGACCAACCACTGCAGGGACAAATAGTTTTGTGCCTGTCTTGACATGTTCTTGCCGTGTGAAACCTCTATTTGCTCCCGAGAGAGTGCCGCTGGTAACTTGCAAAAGCCAGCATGCACTTCAACACTTTTGCAGGCAGCTTTCATGAAATGACATTAAGACCGACTCATGGATGCAACTCTCACAGCAGAGAGCTAAATGGAGAGCGGCAGTCAAGTGATGAAAGCAGTCTTTGTCGCATCATGACCGACAGCATGATGATGATGATGATGTATGTATGTATGTATGTATGTATGTATGTATGTATGTATGTATGTATGTATGTATGCATGTATGTGTAAGTTTATATGTATATATATATATATATATCTATACATACAAACTTCAGCGCGAGTGGAGTACCAAGCCTCAGGAGGTGGAGCAGTGCATGCCGGTGTCTCGGTTTAAATTCTCAGTGGGTTTAGAATCTACGCTCGGGGTTCTGCGCATGCGTCAAAATCTAACGGCATTTCAGCATATTCGATTAATCAACTCGGGTGACCCAAGCAACTTTTTGACGCACAAATGTGGTCAAGGCATTAACTCTTCAATTCGCTAAATATATATTATTTAGCTAAAATACTTTTAGCACATGGCACGTGTTTTTATCAACTCCACTCACTGTGTTCTATTTGAATTTCTAGCAACTCGGGTGACCCGAGTTGCCCGGGTCGTGTTAATCGGATACACGCATGCGCAGAACCCCAAGGGTAGACACTAAACCCACTGAAAATCTAAACCGCAACACTGGTAACCCCCACCCCCAAATGGGGGGAGGGGATAGAGGAGGAAGCACTACAGAGCTTATTACAGGCGATAAGGGGCTTATCATTATACATATATATATATGTATATATAAACACATATATATATATATATATATATATATATATGTCTGTTTATATATCGCCACCATAGGAGCTGCTGGTTTAGGAGGCTGGAGCAGTAGATGACTAGGACCGACTCCATCAGTCCATTGAGCTGAACGAGTGATGAGGGACAGGAGGGATATTCCGGATTATTATACTCGTATAATTCTTATACACCATTCTATGTTCTGTCGACAACCCAGCGCAAGGTGCATGTGTTTTTGTCGCTGCTGATACTAATTGTATTTTATTGGGATTGTAATAAATGGAGAGGCTTTTCGGGAGATGCCAACATTGTGCCACCAAAAATAGGAAGATTTTAACATTTTATTAGAAAGATAAGTTTGTGTGTGGCAACACACAGCACAACAATCAGACATATATCATGACATAGTATAATCACACAATATATAATATGTATATATAATTATAAGGAGTATAATAATAATATTATGCGTATATAAATTGCCGGAGTAAACGTTAATAATAAATATATTCTCCGAGATCGTGTATATATATTTGTAATATCTAATAATGTCCAATCGCTGCCCGGTGCCTGCGAGCCCGGGACTACTCGATAGTGGCGCCAGCACCAGCTCCGCCGCTTGGCCGCCATATTTCACCAGTGTTGGCCCGGATTTTGAGCTGTGCCCATGTGCCTGCTTCTCTCCTTCTTTGTATGTAGGCAAATTTATATTATATACTTTTCATACAAGTCCCACCATGTATTCCACCATGTGTCAATGTGTCGTTTTCTAGGCTCTGCTTGCCACCTTGAGCTACTGATGTCCTTAAGCTGCTGTAAGTAGCTGATTTTGCCTTTCATGTCAGTTGCTTGGAATAGTTTTGCTTGTAGCATACATCACCTAGGCCCGTATGCACCAATCGGGGTTAGAGCCTTATCCGTGGCTAAGGTATCCCCGCACGGGTAAATGTGAAAATTCGGTATGCACGAATCAGAGTTAGCGCTAACCGCGTGATTTAACCGCGGCTAAGCTATACCACCTTCTGAGTTGGGTTTAGGGCCTATCCGGTGCAGTTAGTGTGCGTGTATGGGCGTCAATCTATTCAATGCGATCATATTTGACAGATTTACATACGGAATAAGTGAAATTTGGTCAAATTAACCCTAAATGCGAACCGATATTAATGCTGCCTCCGCATTGGCAGCGTTATTCATATTGTCGAGTCGACGAATATAAAGTAAACAAATCGCCACCGCCGCAGCGACGTCGATATCCATACTGTCGATGTCAAGTAAAAATGGCCGCCGCCGTCGCCGCCGAATCGGCGGGAATTTCTTACGCCCAAATCTATTAAATGCTGTCATATTTAACAGAATTACATAGGCAAATCGTGAAATTTCATTAAATTAACCCTAAAATCGAAGCGAGATTAACACTGATGCCGTAACGTCGGCGATATTAATATTTTCGAATCGACGAGTGTAAAGTAAACATATTGTCGACTGGAGGGAATTCCCAAATCTATAAATAAACTCACGGTTAGCTATCCGCAGCGGCTAAAACATTGGTGCATACCGATTCACACATTTCTCAAACCCCCGCTACCCTGAGGTAGCTAACCGCGGCTAGTGCCTTAACTCCGGCTAAGCCTAACCCCGATTGGTGCATACAGGCCCTGATGGGAATATGCTAGTTTTTTTTCGAATAACGAACATTCCAAATTTTTTTCGGTGGGTGAGAATAAAAATCGGGGTATTTCCACATGCAATCATTATATCGAAAGAGAGTAGCCAAAATCGAAAGTCTTCCTATAAAATCGAAGCAGTTGGCATCTTGTTTTTCATGTCCAGCCAGACATAAGGTGTGTGTGTTTGTGGGGGAGGGGGAGGAAGCGGGGGTAGGTGGACAGGTGGAAGGGATGTGGGTGCGGGCGTGGGTGTGGATATGGGTGTGTGGGTGTCACGGTGAGTGTGTGTGTATGTGGGTGTGGGTGTGAGTGTGGGTGTGGGTGTGGGTGTGTATGTGGGTGTGAGTGTGGGGGTGTGTATGTGGGTGTGGGTGTGGATATGGGTGTTGGTGTGTATGTGGGTGTGTATGTGTGTATGTGGGTGTGAGTGTGTGGGTGTTGGTGTGTATGTGGGTGTGTATGTGGATGTGAGTGTGGGGGTGTGGATGTGGGTGTGGGTGTGGATATGGGTATGTATGTGGGTGTGTATGTGTGTATGTGGGTGTGAGTGTGTGGGTGTTGGTGTGTATGTGGGTGTGTATGTAGATGCGAGTGTGTGGGTGTGTATGTGGGTGATGGTGTGGCTATGGGTGTGGGTGTGTTTGTTGGTGTGTATGCGGGTGTGAGTGTGTGGGTCTGTATGTGAGTGTGGGAGTGGGTGTGCATGTGGGTGTGTATGTGGGTGTGAGTGAGTGGGTGTGTATGTAGATGTGGATGTGCATGTGGGTGTGGGTGTGAGTGTGTGGGTGTGGGTGTGGGTGGGTGTGTATGTGGGTGTTGGTGTGTGTATGTGGGTGTGGGTGTGGGGGGTCGGGGAGGGTGTGTGTGAGTGTGAGTGTGTGTGTGTGGGTGTTGGCTTGTGCCGGTGCCTCTGTCAGTGAGTGCACACTGGACGACACGATCCTGTTGATTGTTGCCGGCCGATTACCAACAACACTACAGTTATTGCCTAACACAATAACAGCCAATCATTTACAGTCGGTGCAATGGGTGAGAAAAGAGGAAAGATTGTGTAATTAAGTGCGGGTCCTTTCACCCCCCCCCCCCGCGTCCCCCTTCACCCCACTCTCTCTTTCTCTCTTTCCTTCTCTCTCTCTCACTCTCTCTCCTTCGCGCTCTCTCGCTCTCTATCTATCTCGCCCCCATTCTCCCCTTTCCACCCCACCCCCCTTCTCCCCCCTCTTCCCCTGCCATGTTCCCCCCTGTCTTCCATCCCTCCCCCCTCGCCCACTTGCGGCCCCTCCTTCTTCCCCCTACCCATTCCCCCGCCCTCTCCCCTGCCCCTTCCGCTCCCCTTCCCCCTCTCATCTCCCCGCGCTCTCCCCATCCCCTCCCCCTTCCCTCTTTCCCCCTTCCCCTACTCCCCCCCCCCCTCCCTTCCTCTTCGCCTCCTTCTCCAAATTCCCTCCCCCCCTTCCCCAATCCCCCACTTATTCCCCTTCCCCCTCCGTCTACCCCTCGCCCCGACATCACCCCTCCATCTTCCCCTCCTCCCCCATCACCCCTACCTTCCACCCTCCCCCTCTCCCCCGGTGAGTGCTTATTAAATAAATGGGATAATCTCACGGTGGGTTCTGACGGGAACTGCGTGCACGACACGTGACGTTGAATGGGCGTTAATAGTAACGGCTCCAGCGGACCGTGCGAGGCGCCCCCACGCGGGACTTTACGAAACAACTCGCTGTAAATAGAAAACAACGCCAAAACTCGAGAGAAGGCAAATAGAAAGAAGAAACCCCCACCCTCCTTCCCCACATAATAAACGCCGGCAAATTGAACTTAACTTAAACACAGGAGACGTGTGTATGAAGTGAAGGTGTACCGTATCATATACACACAATAAAATGTGTTCTTTTTATTTCTTTTTATTATTAATCATTGACAAAGTATATAGGTGCATTTAGGCCCTACTACTGTCTAAAAATGTGCCTGTAAGATGTGTTGTGTTTGTATATATTAGGATGTGTTTCTTGTTATTTATTTTATTATTAATTATTGACAAAGTACATGGGTGCATTTGTAAGAAAATGTACCTTAAAAATTTGCTTTGCTTGTAAATATTAGAATGTGTTGTTTTTTAAATAGTTGTTTATTAATTTATATTATTAATCATTGACGAAGTACATAGGTGCATTTAGGGACCATGAAAAAAAGGGCTTCTAAAATTTATTTTGCTGGTAAATATTAGAATGGAAAGAAGTGGTGTAGGTTAGTTGTTGGTGCCCCGGCCCCCGAACCCCGGCCCCTCGGCCCCCGGCCCCCGGCCCCCGGCCCCCGGCCCCGGGCCCCGGGCCTCTCCCCGACCAGGTGCCGCATACCCCCAGACGTAACCCCGGCGCACCAGTGCACCGACATCGGTGGGTAATTAGGCGCAGCCTCACAATGACATTATTACCCCCTAAACTGCACCCGCCCCGCCCCACCCGCGCTAATCACCGCGCCCACACGCCAGGCTACCGTAAAGTCTCACCTGTTTTAAACTAAACTATTCTGTCTTCATACATCTGTAATTTTTTTAAAGGAGAGGGGGTGGGTGGATCGTATGTTTTTTTGGGGCATTTTTGTTGTTGCTTTTGTTTGTTTGTTGTTTTACGTCCTAGCAACATCTAAGGTCATATCAGGACGGGTTCCGACTTGTGACAGTGCGCACTCATGGCGACTTTATAGTGCTGCCCCACTGGGAGACCAGGCCACCAGCACCACGACCTGATATCCCACTCAGTCACATATTGTTGTAAATATAGAAAATCCCATCGCTCACATCTCACTGCCTCATACAAATGATACATTGGGACCAGACGGGATGGCCGAATGAGTTAGAGCGTCCGTTTCCCATGCTGATAGATCGTTGGGTCGAACCCTGGTTGACTCAAACCAATGACTTAAAAATTGATACTTGTCGCTTCCTAGTCAGGCACTCGGCATTATTAGGACAGGGCAAGCACTGGTGTGCTCAGTGTCAGGATAATGTGACTGAGTGGGATACCAGGTCATGGTGCCAGCACACTATAAAGTTGCCATGAGTGCGCACTGGCACAAGTCGGTACCCGTCCTGATATGACCTTAGATGTTTCTAGGACGTAAAACAACAACAAACAAACAAACAAAAATGATACACAGTCCGATGAAAGCATCACATTTTCAAAACCAAAACACTCACCTAGATTTGATCCTACATATTCAACTTAGATATGGGTGTGCTTATATTAAGCATTTGTTGCTGCATAGAAGGGCATATTGACTTAATATGAAATTAATAATTAAGTCAATTTAAGAGAATCTGCTACCGTTGAAGTATATGGTATCATGACTTTGACGGGCTTGCCAACATTAATTCGGCATGTTTTACTGGTGTGATTATTAAGTATTTTTTTGCTGCATAGAAGGGCATAGTAAGTCAATTTATGAGACTATGTTACTGCCGAAGCCAATCATATCAACATTTTGACGTGTTTGCTGAAAATAATTTGGCATGTTTTCACTTCAAATATTTCCAAAGTTAACCATTAAAAATAAAAGTTACTTTAAACTAAAACAAAGTGGATTATAATGATTTTTTCTTTTTTTTTCTTTCTTTTATTGAGGCTGTATTTATACTCTCCATAGCGTATAAGCCTGGGTATTCAGGCTTGTTTTCAATGCTGGCCAGCTGTAGTGTCGGTGTTATCTTATCATACAGTAGCTGCTGATAAGGTATTTGATTGCCTGCATTTCAGCAGCAGATAGATAGTTGGTTGGTCTGGTTAGTAATCTATGTTAATTTTTTTTTACTTTCTTGGCATATATGATCAATTTAATGTATTTATTTATCTCAGAAAAATTTTAGAAACGCAAAACCATCGGACTATGTAGCTTTAATAACCTTCGAAAATGTGCTCCCTTTAATTAAAATTAAAACACCCGACGATTACTACGCACTTTTTAATGAATGCGAAATCGCGTGGGAAAATAGTTACACCTACATAGCAACGCTTTGGGGGTTCATTAAAAGGCGACACAGTGGGTGTTGGTTGGTTGGTTGTTGGAGTTTTACAACCTGGCAACATCTAAGGATATATCACCATGGGTACCGACTTGTGACAGTGCATACTCATGGCATCTTTATAGTGCCGCACCAGTGGGAGACCAGGCCACCAGCACCATGACCTGATATACCACTCAGTCACATTATCCTGACACTGAGCCAACCAGTCCTTGCACTATCCTAATAATGTTGAGTGCCTCACCAGGAAGCGACAAGTATACATTTTTAAGTGATTGGTTTCACTCGACAAGGATTCGAACTCGTGCGTTCGAATCCCACGATTTACCCAAATGGGAGACGGACGCTCAATTCATTCAGCCGTCAATTCTGGTCCACAGTGGGTGTTCTAACTGTATTAAGAGCATTTACAGTATGGACGCATAGGCCGCCTCACCCCAAGCACTCAATGAGGCAGTGAGGTGTGAGGGTGTGGTATTTCATTCATTTACTTCTTTTTTTAAACCCACCAAAAAACCATGCTATTACGTAATTTTAATAGCCTTCTTTTTTTCCGGTTAACCCGTCCGCAAAGAAGAAACAAAAAAAACAACAACAAAAACCATCACTGGTTGCCATGTTATCCTACGTGGAAATAATTCCTACTGACTGGTGTGTGGGTATGGGTGTGTGGGTGTGTGTGGGGGTGAGGTGGTGGGGGTGTGGGTGTTAAGGGTGTGGAAGGTTGTTGTGTGTGTGCGGGGATGTGTGTGTGTGGGTGTGGGTGGTAAGGGTGTGGAGGGTTGTGGTGTGTGGGTGTGAGGGTTGTGGTGTGTGGGTGTGGGGGTTGTGTGGGTGGAGTGGGTGTGTGGGTGTCGGGTGGGTCTGGGGCTGAGCTGCCCTCGGGCCGGGAAGCAGTGTAATGTGGCGGGCAGTCTCCAACCCACCATGCTTAATAAGGCACTGTCACAACAGGCTGCTACCTGTCACAGTGCGCCGTCAACACTGAGGTGACAGGTGTCACATGACCACCTAGCCGGCGGGCCTTCCTCCTCCCGCCATGCTCGTCAAGCCAAGAACAGTTCGCTGGCAGCTTGATGAGTGAATTAGATCATTACACTATTAAAGAGTCGACAATACTGGTATTTATTGTGGCAATTAACTGTGATGTGTGTTTCAGTGTGTGTTTCATTGTGTGTGTGGGTTGGTGGGTTGGTGGGGCTGGTTTTTGGAGTGTGTCTCTTTCTTGTGTATCAACACTATTCAAGCTGTGGATTACATGTTAATATGTCCTTCCTTTTTTATTTAAAAGAAAAAAATACTTAAAAGGATATGCGGATTAGCTTTTAATCTAATACTAATATTGCAATAATAATACAGATTCGAGCAATTTGTTTTTAAGTTTTAACAAATTCAAAAAATCAGCAGATATGTCCACCATTGTGATGTATTTATATATGTATACATGCATGTATGTATGTATGTATGTATGTATGTAAATATGTATGTATGTATGTATGTATGTATGTGTGTATAAATATACAAATATGTATACATGTGCATATCTATTCATATATACTTATCCAAAAAATGTCCTCCAGTGTGTGACGCGAGGGGGGCGCCCGCCCAGCAATTTACCCGACAGCTGGGAGGGGGGGGGGGGGGGGCAGCCCACCAATGCGCACAGAGGAAATATAGGATGTACATGTTACCCTTGCATTTATACTCGTATAATGCGCTATACATCACATACATATAATTGCTTCCAGATATGCTAGCCTAAGTCTGAATTTGGTTGAGTAAGTTAATGTAGCTCTGGCAAAATATTAATGGTCCTAACTACTATTGCGAGGAGTAAATATACTAGAAAAATTCCTCCAGTGTGTGCGGCGCGAGGGGGGGGGGCACCCAAATACATTGCCCCGACAAATAGTGGGGGGAGGGGGGACTCCACCAATGCGCCTATGATGGAATCATTATGATACAGTAATGTTCCCTTACAATTCATACTGGCATAGTGCCTTATACATCACATAAGAACTCCTTTTAAAACCCCTCCCTCTACCACATCACATATACACATTAGCATACAATATATCTTATTAAGCACTAAAGTTCCCGACCAGACTGGATCGCCGAATGAGTTGAGCGACCGTCTCCAGTTTTTGTAGATAGTGGGATTCGAACCCTGGTTGAGTCAAACCAATGACTTAAAAATTGATAATTGTCGCTTCCTAGCCAGGCGCTCGGCATTATTAGGATAGGGCAAGGACTGGTTAGCTCAGTGTCAGGATAATGTGATTCAGTGGGATATCAATCCCCAATAGCCGATGTCTACTTTTTGTGTTGGGGGTTCATTAAACAAACAAAGAGTGGGATAACAGGTCATGGTGCTGGTGGCCTGGTTTGCCAGTGGGGCAGCACTATGAAGTCACCATGAGTGTGCATTGTTACAAGTCAGTACCCGGCCTGATATGACGTTAGATGTTGCCAGGACATAAAACTCCAACAACCAACCAACTAAAGTTCCCGGTATTGTTTCCAGGTTGTGACCCATGTGCCTGTATATAAATGCACAGTGCAGGCCCATTCACGAGACGTATGCCCGGTATGCGTAAAGAACGCTAGTTACCATAGAAACAAGTGCATTTCCATGTGCTTCTTACACACCACCTCCCGCCCACTATGCGTCGTCATTGGTTCTTGAGCTAACATTTTTGATTTAAAAGGACATTTTCACGTTCCTCAATCTACTTTACCAAACATAAAAGTCCCAAGGTGCGTTCCTCAAAAAGAAGACTCGAAAATAATTGCATTTTAATTCATTATTTTATCTCGGTAGGTGATATCTTACTATGTCTATATTTAATTTTGATACAAATCAACAAAATAGTACAAAGTTATAGACTGGTGTTCTTTACTCAAATAATTTAAAATAAATAGTGGGAGGAGGAGAAAAAGATAATTTCTCAGCCATCTGCAATCATTTTATTCAATAAAGTTTGTTTGTAGGGGTCTTACATCCTGTATGCAGGTATTGCAGGTATTGCAATACCTCAGGGAGTTTGACGCCCCTGCCTTGCAGAGTTGTAAACCACTGCCTTGTGGTACAGGTTCTTGACAGAACTGAAAGCTAAGGGAGCAAACCCTAAACAGAAAACCCATGTCACTGTGGCAGCATTAAGGGTGGTTGATGTATGGAACTCCCAACATCTCCTGACCAGCCACTGCAGGGACAAATAGTTTTGCGCCTGTCTGGACATGTTCTTTCTGGTGTAAAACATCTATTTGCTCCCTGAGAGAGTGCCGCTGGTAACTTGCAAAAGCCAGCAGCACTTCAACACTTTTGCAGGTAGCTTTCATGAAATGTACAACCGCACAAAAAACCTGAAGCTGAGAGACATTAAGACTGACTTATGGACATCACTCTCACAGCAGAGAGCTAAATGGAGAGTGGCAGTCAAGTAATGAAAGCAGTCTTTGTCGCATCGTGACCGACAGCATGATGATGACATCCTTGCAACATCAAAGGTCATACTTTATACTATAGTGTCGCCCCACTAGGAGACTAGGCTGCCAATACCATGACCCAATCCATCCTGATATGGCCTTAGATGTTGTCAGGATGTAAAACTCTCAACAACCAACCAACCAACAAACGATGACTCAATTCCCCACTCAGTCACATTATCTGATGTTGAGCTACCTAGTCCTTGCCCTATCCTAGTAATGTTGAGCGCCAGACTAGGAAGCGACAAGTATCAACTTTGTTAGTCATTAGTTTAAAGCTGCATAGTCCGATGAAATCATCAAATTTTCAAAGCCAAAACAATGACCTAAATTTGATTCTACATATCTAGCTTGGTCGTAATGCTCGCATTGCGGTTGATGCGAGGCGAGGGAGGACGCGCCCCCCCCCCCCCCCTCTCTCCCCCCCCCCCCCCCCTCCTCTGTCCTCCAGCCCCGTCTCTTACATAACCCCCCCCCTCCTTCCCTTATAACCGCCTCCAGCCTCTCCTCCGGCCACTCGCCCTCCTGCCTCCACACACTCCGCTCCTCACACCTCTTTTTCCCCACCCACCATCCCTATACACCAACTCTCCACTATAGGGTTGAGGGCTCCTCGGGCCCACCTCCCAACTACTGACATTACCTCATTTGACACTTTATTATAACACTGACATTTGATGCTCTCATCATGAGCATGCATCATACATGATGTTATATTTTACCTTTACCTGTATTGCTGATTTATTACACCTCACATTCATTGTATGTTCATGAAACGCCTCGGGCATTTACTCAATAAACTGCCCTCTTATTCCACTCTCGCCTCCTCGTCCTTCCTTGCCGCGCATCAGATACTGATGCACTTATTAAACATTTGTCACCACAGAAGGGAATAGTGAGGCAATTGAATAGATCATCTTAGTGCAGAATGCTATGGTGTCAGAGTTTTGGCAAGCTTGCCAAAACTAATTTTGCATGGTTGCACTTCAAATATCTAAAAGGTTAGCCTCTTAAAATAAAAGTTATGTCAAGCTAAAGTGAGGTACATTATAACGATCAACCTAATGTATTTATCACAGAAAATTTCTGAAACTCAAAACCATCGGACTATGCAACTTTAACTTGGCTGGGTTTCGAACTCATGACCTTCCACACGGGAAGCCGGCGCTCTACCGATTAGGCCACCACGATCCATCTATTTAATAAAACTTTCAATTAACTGGTTATTTTACCGACTTTAGAATGATACGAAATCAAACAAGAATTAAACCTCCCAAAAAGTGTTTCATCCGTTACGTTTGCTCCAAACAATCAAGGATATTTCGCCGACAACAGCTGACTCGAGTTCACGAATAAGTTAGCATATTCTCTGCTCACACTCTCTCATATCACTCGCAATTAAAACCACAGAACATGAATAATAAATAAAACTAATAACTATAGTGATTATGGAAACAGTAACTACACAGAGTCAGACAGGATATAGTGAATATACTATTACATGGGGAACTGAAGATAGATAGTGTCCTTGTTTATATTCCCATAATAGATTATAGAGCACATATATTATATATACATACATACACATATGTCGTGGAGGTTGATGAAAATGAATAACTACATATAAATTATATATAATATATGTGATGTATAGCACATTATGCAAGTATAAAAATATGTAAGGAATTATTATTGTTGTTATACTCCGTAAGACCCAACACTGTACCGGTGCCGCCACATGTGGCCTCCTCACCGCCACCGGATGTAGACCAATGTCAGTCAAACTGGAGGATTATATGTAATATATATTGTGGAGTTTGGGGAAAATGGGAAATATTATCCATAGAGCAAGATTCGAACCCATATTCCTTGCCATTCCGGAGCTAGCGTGCTAACCACTACACTACATAGACTCCCCTTTGCATCACTCTATCTACTGTTTATACACGCATATAATATATAATGTTGTTATTATATATATAAACATACAACCTATAAATATATATATATATATATATATATATATATATATATATATATATATATAGGGAGCGGGACGTAGCTCAGGCGGTAGAGTGCCCACCTGTGAAGGTGTGGATCATCCGACTGATCCTGCTCAGTGGACCCATTTGCAGTGTGGGATATTTTCCATTCCAACCAGTTAGTGGTCCACAACTTGTTCATCAAAGCCTGTGGTATGTGATGTCCTGTTTGTGGGAAAGTGTGTATGAGTATATGAGTATATGAGTATATGAGTATATGAATATATGAATATATATATATATATATATATATATATATATACACACACACACATAACCTTATTTTGGTACAGTCCAATCTACTTGACCAATATTTGAAATTGAAGCCGAGGTAATTTGAGCAAAGCCCTCATTTTGTGAGCAGCTCGCCTCATGCACGTCGGCCTTCTTGGTAACGCTATCACATATCCACACTATGAGTTCGAACGTGGGCAGTCCCTACTACTAGCGCGTCCACTCCTTCACACACCCAACTGACATTTCACACGTTCCACAACCAACAAGCGTGTGAAAACTCACACACTCACGTCTCACCATCCGACATATATGATCTATGGCGCATACTACAAACTTCAGTGGGAAAAACTGTATAAATCAGTAACATTTTAGAGGAATTCGCTGGAAGCAGACGGCATTTGATTTAGTCCGAGCAGACGCGCGTCAGTTGCGATTTTGGTTGTTGATATTGCACCTTCCCTCTGTCTCGGTCGGCAATCAACACAGCATGGAATGGCCATTTCTTCAAGTCGTTAAAACCAGAAACGCTACTAACCGCGGCTTCCAAATTGCAGCATGGGCTTATAGACCGATTTCATATAGCGTAAGCACAGGTATTTAGGTCAGTGCGCGCGCTGCTTGGATGCAGGATGACACACTGTCACACTGCAAACTCAATGGCTATGAGTAATCTTCATAGAGAACAAGTGAAATATCTCTAGAACCACACCACCTAGAAACAAACCGTTTGGAACACATATAGAAAACAAATTTAACAAATAGATTATATTAAATTTATACGATTAGGGTTCTGCATTTCTATTAACTTTGAATAAAACGGACGTTTTGCACTGCGCGTACCGGCAAACTCAAAGGCAGTGTGTATTCGTTCTGCAGCCAAGCTGCGCGCGCATACACAATGTTTATAAACATTGAAAGGGACTTATAAATATTGCATGCAACCCCCCCCCCCCCCCCCCCAATGGGCGCCAATAATGTGCGCCGATTCAGTATTAATCAAGGGCTGGTGGCATACTGTCGTTTTGTGTAATATACGCCGCGGTTGCCTGACGGTTTGCATCCGGTTATGTCGGGATTGCGTGTTGGGAGGGTTTGTACGCTTGTACTTTAGAGTTATACCTAGACCGGCTGGCAACCACTGAATCAGCCCACCCAGACTTAACACCACCACCTCGCGGTTTCTCCCCCCCCCCCCCCCCCCCCCCCACCCCAACCCCACCCACCCCACTCCACCGCCCACACACACATATACTCATCATCTTCTTCGTTGTCCATCCTGGTTGTCCATCGATGATGACAGCAACTCATCATTTGTTATGAACTCCGCGATGACCTATGAGTCCAATTTGTGCTCGGAATGTGCGGTGCCACGTTGGATGTGTGTGCAGCTGCAGTCAGAGAGGTCTGGTACTTGGTAGGTGAAGGAGATGATATTTTCTCCGCTGATGCTTTTCTTTTGCTTGAGATATATATGATCATTTTAAAAGTGTATTGTGCCTCTGCGAATATAAACATACACCTCTCTCATATACTCACATATATACACACACTTACAGAAACCACACCCCGCCAGGGGCACCGCCCCCTCCCCCACTCACAAACACCCACACCTACTCACAGACAGACACCATACCACTCACATACACCCTTACACACGCACACATTTACAGAACCCCCCTCGCCACAGGCACCCTCCCTCCTACACAGACACCCACACCCACACCTACTCACACACGCTCTCCCAGTCAGAAACACCCACACCTACTCACATCCACACATACACCCTACCACTCACATACACCCTTGCACACACTAAAGGTATGGGTAGATTACAAATAAAAATGTGCCTACTGCTTACGTGGGGTTTCAGCATAAAACATTGCGTTAATTATGAAAGTAAGGTCATTTTCAACGTGGGATGCGAATTTACACAACTGTTGTGATAGTTAATTTGGTTTCAAGCTCTCTTTTATAATAGTTTTTCTGTGTGCTTAGGTTATGTTACAGGAGGCATAAAAGAAACAGTGTTCTGTGCAATTTACTTGTAAACAATCATGTGCTTAAAGCATGCTAGCTGAGGCATAATATACTGGTTGTATGCACACAATGGTATATGGAGCAATATATATATATATATATATATTTATATATTTATATATATATATGAGCCTGTCTCAAAAGGTGATAACTCTTTTTTGTGTCCATTGTAATGATTGACACAAAACAGCACAGAAATGGTTACACTGAAAACACAAGGACATTTGCTTCAAATCAATATGTATTCTATTGGGATTATGAAACACCATGTAAAAAACAAATCAGTTTATCCTGAGCAAATGCATAAACAGATAGTATGTTGATCGTTACAATGGACAACGTTTTGTCCCATATTGCTTAGCACCTTTTGAGACAGTCTCATATATATATATATATATATATATATATATATATATATATATATATATATATATATATATAATTACTGGGTATGGTGCCTGAACCGGAAGAGCATGGGCCTCGCGTACAGGAGATCGGGAGTTCCGTTCTCGGTCGAGTCAAACTAATGACTTATAATTGATACTTGTCGCTTCTTAGCCTGGCGCTCGGCATTTTTATGATAGGGCAAGGACTGGTTAGCTCAGTGTCAGGATAATGTGACTGAGTGGGATATCGGGTCATGGTGCCAGCAGTCTGATTTCCCAGTGGGGAAGCACTATAAAGTTGCTATGAGTGTGCACTGTCACAAGTCGGTACCCATCCTGATATCACCTTAGATGTTGCCAGGACATAAAACTCTAACAACCAACCAATATGTGTATTAAAATGTTTTATAATAATATAAAAGGAACGGAGTGAAACCCATTGTTAATTATATTATATATACAGTATAACCCCATTAAACCAAACTTGAAGGGACCCTAGAAATTTGTTTGGATTAACCGATCACTGGTTTAACCGAGCTTTGACTTTGACTTTGACTTGGCTTTGGCAACAATTTTGGTGCATTATGAATGTAATATACACTGTGTGTGGACACTATGATTATTGTATTTTATGCATATACAGTCAAATGATCGGTTAATCCAAACTTTTTTCGGCGACCCGTCAAAATACTACCATTTATTATATCAAAAAAGTCGCAGATGACCTTAAAACCACACGAAAGTTTGGTTTAACTGTACCGGAAGTGGTCTGGGGCCGACAATTCTGTTTGGATTAACCGATACTTTGGTTTAACCGACTTTGGTTGAACCAACTTTTTTATATGATAAATGGTAGTATTTTGCCGGGCTTCTTTTTTTAGGTAGGGCATACATAGACCCAGCCAGAGAACTAATAAAGAACTCAGCCCAAGTCTGCATTTGTCTAACCTTATAGCCTAGTGGAGAGAGAGGAAATGGAGATATAGAGAGCGCGACAGAGAGGTCGGCCAGTATTAATAATCAAATACTATCCCTGCTTGACAGTCTATACAATTCTATATATTGTTAAATAACTTTATATGTAAATGTCTCAGGAAAACAAAAGCAACAACCTAAATTGGACATTTTTCACACCCTTGGACAAGTCTATACTATCTTAAATCAGATTAATCAAACCATATCATTGACACAGTTAATAGATGAAGATATTATTAATGGTGCTAGCTGAAATCATATCATCTGTCACATTCTTATTTATTCCTTTTTCTACATTTTTTTCAAAGTAGGTCACGGGGCTGCACAATGGGCGGCAATAACTGACGCAGTTGTACATTTGAAAATGGATTTACAAACAATGTATTTATTAACCATACATGGAAAAGAAAGATGGAGGAGACAAAAAATCAACACCACCCGCCTTTGTTACATTACTCACTTGTGCCTTTTCGCTCCAATTAGGATTTTCAACAGTGATCAGGTGAATACCCACCCGTAACTATGGTAACTGCAGGGCGGGTGCCGTCACGCTCAGCTGACGCAACCTCTGACCTTGTCCAAATCCCTGTCAGCTACCCCCCGCCCACACCCACCTCGCGCCCCCACCCACCCACTCCACCTCTCGTGGACAGGCACAGACGCCCCCTCCCACCGTCTCGTCCTCTCTCCCCTCTCTCTCCCTCACTCTTTCCCTCGCCCTCTCTCACTCTCTCTCTCGCTCTCTATTTCCCACTCCCTCTCTCTTTTTCCCACCCCCTTTCCCTCTCTCTCTCTATTTCCTCCTCTCTGACACCGTAACAAGGCCATTCGGCAATCGCGACATTGTTTCTCATGCATTAACTATACTTAAAAGGTAGAGGGGGGGGGGGGGGGAGGCTCAATAGCCAAAACTTACTTTTCCCTTTGTTGGACAATAAAATAAACTACACACACCTCTCAGCTTCTCCCCACCCCCTCGCCATCCCCCCTCCACCCTCCCTCCGAGTCTCCGTCACAAAAACTATGGTTGCTTGGTTGGTTGTGGGAGTTTTACGTCCTGGCAACATCTAAAGGCATGTCAGGAGGGGTACCGACTGGCTACAGTGTGCACTCATGGCGACTTTATAGTGCTGCTCCACTGGCAGTCCAGGCCACCAGTACCAGGACCTGATAAAGTGATATCCCACTCAGTCACATTATCCTGACACTGACCCAACCAGTCCTTGCCCTATACTAATAATGACCGCCTGGCTAGGAAGCAACATGTATACATTATGAAATCATTGGTTTGACTCGAACAGGGTTCGAACCCATCGGTTCGAATTCCACGATCTATCAAAACGAGAGACGTACTTTCAACCCATTTGGCCATCTCGTCTTGTCACAAAACATATGTTATATTGGCTGGGCTTCACACAGCCCACCTCCCCGCCACACACACACACACACAACTAGTTAATAGTTGTTTTAATTTGAAGCTGACATCAGCTCATGATTGCCCCAGGCGTGTTGTGAGACAGTTCTACCTCAACTAAAGAAATGTCCGTCTGTAATATACGGGTAATCCGGGTTTCGCTGGTCCCTCAATAAGGACTGAAGCCAATACTCAACAAGCCGGGTTACAGCGACAGTTTACATGATGGGAGGAGGTGGTAAATACGCATACACCAGGTGACATTTTATGTAATACGCACACCAGTATTTAAGTTTCAGATATGTAGAATCAAATGGAGACAATTGTTTTGGTTTTTAAAATGTGATGCTTTCATCGGACTATGCAGCTTTTAGCAGGGGACAATTCAATCATGGACAATTGGTCTCCCCCATTCCACTGCTTCTTGCCCTATCCTAGTAATGCTGAACGCCAGGCTAGGAGTACTTGACAAGCATCAATTTTGAGTCTAACCAGTGAATGACACTGGTCCACTTGAGACAGAACACATCAACAAGGACCTTGAGTGGGGTACAGCCAGAGCACGTCTATATAATTATATATTTGGGTCATTCTCTAAAACTGGGCACAGAAATGTGACATGGAAACCAAAAGTGAAAACCTTCCAAATAATAGCAAAAATCTGTCCAAATAATAGCCTAATTAAATATCCTATGATGGTTTGCATTTTGTGCACATGTCAGAGTTGAAAAAAAATAATTTCACTTTTTGAATTAGATCTTACAAGAAAAAAGTTGAAAAATAAGTTGAAAAAAGTTTGCCTACATGTATGGTGTCAATGTGTAAATTTTCACATTTTCACCCTAGTGCAAAATCATACAATTATAATTTTGATATCTTTTGTGGGATAAATTCAATACATGTAGAACTGCTAACGTACCTAATAGACAGAGGCTACAATAATTATTTGACTTGCTATCAATAAAACAAAGACTTAATTATCAGCATCGTAACGTGGAGACCAAATATGTGGTGCCCAGTTTTGGAGAATAACCCATTTACATTCTTTTGTACAGCTCAAACTAATTTGGTCACCTGAAGATAACAAAAAACCGTTGGCCATTATTAAGTTTAACTGGACCGGGTTCGAACCCGGGAACTTGAATCCCTTGGACTTGGTTGGCAAGCTATTTCGGCTACATTTATCTCATTATTCCCTTGGCCTTCCCACGAGCTAACAGCAATTCTCGAGAGATTTCACGGAGCAACAACACCATCAGCCCCCCCCCCCCCCCCCCACACACACACACATCAATTCACCCAACACAAAAAGCAAGTCTCAGACAGAAGAGATACATATCAGTATGGAAATAAAATAGAGAAAAAAACCTAACGCGGGCGCTCATTTATTTTTAATTCGAGCCGGAAAAGGAAATGTAACAATAGAGATGCAAATGAAATTAGAAGTGTGCATTAAAATTTAAGTGGGTGAGCATTCTCGGCTTCCAGGAAAATAAAAAGTGATGGGAAAGAGAAGCGCTTTGATCTGACTCTGGCTAAATACTGTGGGAGAACTAGCTACCTAAAAATGCTTGGAAGGAAATAAATATAGAAAGAAGAAGAAAGCCAGCATTCAACTGGCTCCAACCATCGCACTCTGCGGACACTCGGCAACTAGAGGTGGCTTCGGTCACTCGTTTTGAACAAATAACCTTCCCACAAAGGTTTCAAGGCTCTATTAACAAACAAAAATATATAATAAAAATGCATACAAAATAAATAATGAAAACATTTCTTTTAAGAAAGAATTTAAATTTTAAAAAAGAATAAACAGTCTGATTTTTTTTCTTTCTTTCTTTTATAGTTATGATCAAAGATTCTGTTGCAGTATAATCTCTGGTTGTATTCACGGGAAGGCATGCCACAGTTATTGACACGTGACTCGTGTAGCGCGTGACGTCACAGCGTCTCCTTCACTTCCCACTCCGACCGGTAAGCAGGACACGTGGTGGGCGATAATGCGGGATTAACCCCAGGTGATGTTGCGCCCTGGGAGAGGGATGGGAGAGGGCGTGTGGGGGTGTGGGTGTGTGGGTGAGTGTGGTGTGTGTGGGGGGGGGGGCACCCCTGGACAACCTGCTGCAGAGGTCGGCACGCGTTATAGCGGGTTATGGCGTTCCTAAGGTTGACCTGAAACTGAGAGACATTAAGACCGACTCATGGACACAACTCTCACAGCAGAGAGCTAAATGGAGAGCGGCAGTCAAGTAATGAAAGCAGTCTTTGTCGCATCGCGACCGACAGCATGATGATGATGATAATGAAGGTTCACATAGTTGTGGAGAACTCACACGCAGCATCTCAACCTGAGAAACATGGACACTCATCGATAGCCATGTCTTCGGCGTCTATTGATTTTTGTTGTTTCTTTGGTTACATTCGTTGATTAAAGTTGCATAGTCCGATGGATTTGAGCTTTGGTAATTTTTCTGAGATAAATATATTAAATTGATTGTTATAATCTACCTCATTTTAGTGTGAAGTAACTTTTATTTTAAATTACTATGTTTTGAGATATTAAAACATGTCAAATTAGTTTTGGCAAGCACGCCAAAACTCTGACACCATAGGCTTCATAAGTAAGAGATTCTATTAAATTTTACATGTTGGTTACCAACATGGTTAATTTGTGCACGACACGGGGACGGTTGACGCCCCCCCCTCCCCCTTCCACCACAAGCCAACTGCCACCCCAACCTTTCATCCAACCCCCCCCCCCCTGCTCCCCTCCACATGCCAACTCCTACCCCAACTCCCTTTCATCCCTCCCCTCTCCCCTAAACCCCCCCCCCCCCCCCCTCTCACCCACTCCCTCACTCCCCCCTCCCCTCCCCTGTCATCTCCCCTACCGGCTTTAAACACCCTCCACGGCTCCGCAACCGCCCGGCGCTAATCCACAACCCCCCCCCCCTCATTCCCCCCCCCCCCCCCCTCCGGCCCTCTCACCCCCCCCCGGGACTCTGCCTCCAGCAGGATAAAAGCAGCCCTCCCTCCACGGTCCTAGGCACTCTCCTCCTCACGCCGGACCAGCCACCACCACGTACTCCACCTCTACACCGCCCCCGGGCCGACTACACCGCCCACGGGCCGAATACACCGCCCCAAGGGCCGACTACACCGACCCACGGGCCGCCGACACCGCCTCCAAAGGCCACAAGCACCGCCGGGCCGCCTACACCGACACCAGGCCACCAGCACCGCCGGGACAGCAAGCACCGATCACCGCCACGCTTCTCCTCACGCCGGACCAGCCACCACCACGTACTCCACCTCTACACCGCCCCCGGGCTGACTACACCGCCCACGGGCCGAATACACCGCCCCAAGGGCCGACTACACCGACCCACGGGCCGCCGACACCGCCTCCAAAGCCACAAGCACCGCCGGGCCGCCTACACCGCCACCAGGCCACCAGCACCGCCGGGACAGCAAGCACCCATCACCGCCACGCCCACCGACGACACCGCCACACGGGCCGCCAACACCGCCTTCAAAGGCCGCAAGCACCACCCGGGCCAGCGAGCACCGCCGACGGGCCACCCACACCGCCTGCACCGACGCCAGCACCGCCGGGCCAGCAAGCACCACCACCGCCACACGCGCCGAATAAAACCGCCCCGAGGGCCACCAACACCGCCATCAAGGCCGCAAGCACCACCCGGGCCAGCAAGCACCGCCGACGGGCCACCCACACCGCCTGCACCGACGCCAGCACCGCCGGGCCAGCAAGCACCACCACCGTCACACGCACCAAACAAAAAACCGCCCCGAGGGCCGCCAACACCGCCCACAAGGCCGCAAGCACCACCCGGGCCAGCAAAGACCGCCGACGGGCCACCTACACCGCCTGCACCGCCGCCAGCACCGCCGGGACAGCAAGCACCACCACCGCCGCACGCGCCGAATAAAACCGCCCCGAAGGCCACCAACACCGCCACCAAGGCCGCAAGCACCACCCGGGCCACCAAGCACCGCCGCCGGGCCACCTACACCGCCTGCACCGACGCCAGCACCGCCGGGCCAGCAAGCACCACCACCGACACACGCGCCGAATAAAACCGCCCCGAGGGCCACCAACACCGCCACCAAGGCCGCAAGCACCACCCGGCCCAGCAAGCACCGCCGACGGGCCACCCACACCGCCTGCACCGACGCCAGCACCGCCAAGCCAGCAAGCACCACCACCGTCACACGCGCCAAACAAAACCGCCCCGAGGGCCGCCAACACCGCCTCCAAGGCCGCAAGCACCACCCGGGCCAGCAAAAGCACCGCCGACGGGCCACCTACACCGCCTGCACCGACGCCAGCACCGCCGGGCCAGCAAGCACCACCACCCCACACACGCCGAATAAAAACCGCTCCGGGCGCCACCAACACCGCCCCAAGGCCGCAAGCACCAAGGCCGCGGCCCACAACACCGCCTCCAGACCCGCAAGCACCACCCGGGCCAGCAACCACCGCTGAAGGGCCACCTACACGGGCCACCAACACCGCCTCCAGGGCCGCAAGCACCGCCGACGGCCCACCTGCACCGCCTCCGCCAACGACAACACTGCCGGGCCAGCAAGCACGCCACAAGCACCGCCCACAGGCACGCCAGCACCAACCAGACAAAAACTATCACGACCACCACCCTAATCCCAGGAACCGCCACACGAACAGAAACGATGCCCCGCGCAACCAGGACGCAGGGCCGTACCTCCATCGCCCCCAACTCCCCCTCCTCCTCAACATCAAGCGCCACGGAGGACGCCACAGAGGAGATAAGCCAGCCGGCGGCACGATGCAGGGGACGCCCACGAACATCGCTGGCAGGCACGCCCACGGCGCCCACCCCAACCAGCAACCCGGAACAGCCACCCATCACCATCCCCCAGAACGACCACACCGACACGAACAAACAACTCACCATCTTGCAACAGTCGTTGGAAAAAACTCTGGCCCAACAAGCAGAGATGAACAAAGCCCTGCTAGAACGCATGACAGCCATGGAAAACACATCCAAGAAACGGAATCACTCATCTAGCAGGGACTCTTCAGCCTCATCCACATCCAGGCGCAGCCGCCAAAAAATAACCAAAAGAAGGCGACACCGCAGCCGCAACGACGAGTCATCCCGCGACCGCGACCGATCATGGAGACCGTCAAACCTCAACAGGAATGAACACCGGGACAGGACGAAGGAACACAGACACCGCCATCCCAACCGGCGCGCAAGATCCACCAGCGACGACGAGGACGCTCGCCACCGGGAAGTCATTTCTGCCCTCATGGACGCCAACGGCTCCTACGCATCCAAAACGAGAGGTAGGAAACCACTTCTGCCCCACCACTTCGTGATTAGGGCAGACCGGAAGGGAAGCGTTGGCCCGGGCGACAGCACATGGTATGAGTACATATCAGCCATATACAGGATGGCAAAGGACTCGTCAGTGCCTGCAGCCTGGGCCGACCCCCTAGCCCAACACACTGAACACCTTGTCGACATGGCCGCGGAATGGGACTGGCAAACCTGCCTGACCTGGTCTGAACGGGTGTTCAGCATGATCGATGATGGAAGACTGCCCAGAGGTTGGAAAGATGCGACAGCCATAAAGGACACCCAACGCGACGCATGCCTCACAGGATCGCGGAACACACAGTCGCACCAACGACAGCAGAAACAGCACAGAAGACAACCACTACACGACAAAAACGACGACGAAAACGCACACAGAACAGACAACACGACCTCCAACACCTACCAACCATACAAACGCCCGGACTTTGATCGCGCGTCGGACGGACGCCCCTGCAACCGGTGGAACAACGGGCACGACTGCGGATTCACCAGCACTCACGGCACCGGAACGGAGAAATTCGCGCACGTATGCGCCTGGTGCGCAAACAAATACCGCAGGGCCAACAACCACAAGGAAGTGGACTGCAACAACAAAAAACGCCAACTGGAAAAAACCCAAAAAACAGAAACGGCCGACAACAACGAAAAAAACGGATTTTCGGTAAAAGGCCCCCATAGGGCCACACCACCGCCGGAAGCGGAAGACGACCAACGCGAAAGGGCAGCGGGTAAAAATAACCAGCCACAACAGACGGAAGCAACACACACGCCACCAAACACCTACGCCCAAACGGGCAACATCACCAGTACACAAAGAACAAACACAACGCCAGCCCGAGACCCAAGGAGCAACCAGGAAGGCCATAACCACGAAGGTGAACCCATCTCCAACAAGAACAAAAAACAATACACATTCCAGAGAACCGCGCTACGGACGGCCATCCGAAAAAGCCACGAGCAGCCAGGCGCAGAACTTCAATCGGAAGACACAACAACCTCCCCAACAACCATAGCACCCGCACGGGGCATCGCTACACGGACGGGAGCCCGGCTCCCCGAAACACGCCACCACAACAACCACAACACAAACAACCAGACACCACACAACCCCAACGAAGATCCCGACGCACTCCTAGTCGCCGACTCCAGAGCAGGGGACAAAGACGACGTAGACGACGCGACCGGGGACCCGGCCCTCCAGCACGCGCCTCCCTATGACCCACCCCACACCCCCCTGAGCTACAGGCCAACAATAATGCGGATGTGGCCGGAGGCAGTCCCGCACGCATGGAAAAACAAACCATACATGCACATATACCAGCAAGTAAGGAAGACCGGACTCCCGAACCACGTGGCAGCACGGATCCCGGTCCCCTCCGCGCTCAACATACCACGCTGGCGAGCACGGCTCCAGGAATATCACGACCAAGAGCTCCTCGACTTCCTGGAGTTTGGCTGGCCAGCCGACTACACGGCAGAACAACCACCAGTGCCATCAACCGCAAACCACAAGGAGGACCCCGACCACCTTCAATGGATCCGGAAATATGTGCAAAAAGAGCTCACACACGGAGCCATACTCGGGCCTTTCACCACGACCCCCTTTGCCCCCTGGGCCCAAACCAGCCCCATGATGACCCGCCCAAAAAAGGACACCGACGAAAGGCGCGTCATCGTGGACCTGAGCTACCCCAGGGGCGCAAGTGTAAATGCCGGAATAAGGAAAGGGTACTTTCAAGGGAGACCAACCACCTACACCCTCCCCGGAATAATGGACCTGGCAGAACAAGTCACCAACATCGGCAAGGACTGCTACGTCTGGTCGGCAGACCTGGCACGCGCCTACCGCCAGCTCCGCGCCTGCCCTCTCTCAGTCCCCCTCATGGGAATCACCATCGATGAGGGAGCATACCTCGACATCGCCCCCGCATTCGGGTGCAGGACATCTTCCATGGCCTGCGCCAGAACCACGAACGCCGTCGTGTACCTCCTACGTCAACGAGGGCACTTTGTCCTCTGCTACCTCGACGACTTCGTCGGGGTCGCAGAGACAAAGCAACAGGCAACAGAAGCATACACAGACATGCTTAACACCGCCAAGGACCTAGGACTGGAACTCTCCCACCACAAATGCCACCCGCCGACACACAGGTTGGAGTGGCTAGGCTACGAGGTGTGCACGCAGCAAATGACGGTCACAATACCAGAAGAAAAGCTGGCCGACATCATCACAGAGTGCGCCGCAGTAGGCCCAGGTACAAAGCTATCAAGAAAAGAACTACAACGGATCATAGGAAGACTGCAATACGTCGCCCGGTGTATCCAACCCGCAAGAACCTTCATGAACAGGATCCTCGATGCCCTCCGCGCCGCCCCCCACACAGGGAAACACACGGTAACCACCGAGCTCCGCAGAGACCTTGCATGGTTCGGAGCGTTCGCGGAAAATAGCAACGGCCTCGTCCTCCTACAAAACCCACCGTCGGTCACATGGACGATCGAGTGCGACTCCTCCCTACACGGGGCCGGCGCGCACTCAGACACCAGCTACTTCACAGAAGAATACACGGCCGAGTACCTAAGCGCCGGACACCACATAAACAGACTAGAGGCCCTCAACCTGGTCCTAGCACTCTGGGCACTGGCACCCGAGAAACCACAGGGATACGCCATCCAGATCAACACGGACAACGAGACCTCCCAATCAGTCCTCTCCTCCGGCGCCGGGAAAGACCCCGTCCTCTGTGCATGTGCACGAGAAATATGGAGGTTCGCAGCCATCAAGTCATGCAATATTAAAATCCTGCACAAACCAGGAAAGGACCTCATCCTAGCCGACGCACTCAGCCGAGCCCACTCCGACACAGCGGCCAAAAACAGAGCTCACGACATGTGCCGCAAGCTAGACCTGAAGCGAGTCCGCGTCCGACACACCAACACGATCGCAGAAAGCGCCTTCTAGCCTGGGAAGATAATACAAATTTGGCTTTTATCTCCCCAGGCACACAAGACCACCAGCAACACCAAAGAGTGATGACGCTCTTCAGAGCCGGACTCGCCGCCGGCACATGGAAGAACAAGTCCCGCCAAGCAGCCCGGTACCGGGACCACGCCCGCACACACCACTACAACCCCGCACACCCCGGAAGATACGACGTAATGTCTCTAATAACATCACTGAACGAAGAACTGCGATCACCATCGGCAGTGAACAACTACATCAGCGGGGCCCGAACTTGGATCCGTCTGGTAGGAGGCAACCCCGAGGCCTTCGACGCCTACCCTGTCACCATCATCAAGAAGGGGGTAGCACGCTCATCCCGGCACGTTCCAAAGCAGGCTCCACCGCTAACCATCTCCGACCTCGACAAAGTCCTACGGTACTTTAGGTCCGGGGGGCCCGCCGGAAAAGTCCTCACCGCTGCACTCCTCGTCGGGTACTACACCCTACTACGGCAAGGCAACCTCCTCATAACGGGCCGCACACACGACCCAGGACACACCTTAACCGGAGAGGACGTAACCGACACCGGCGACACACTCAACATACGAGTCCGGTCAACAAAAACCTCCATCGGACGCGCCGCCGCCTTTGAGATCACCATCCGAGCAATACCCCACTCACCTCGATGCCCGGTACGAGCATGGAGGAAATACAAGGAACACACCCGCACGGCACCCGAAAAACCAGCATTCCTAGCCCCGGAAGGAGACCCCCTCACTACCGGCACACTCACCGCCGCCCTACGCGCCGCCCTAGCCGCCGCAGGCCACCAAGACCACGCGGCATTCACCCTTCACAGCCTCCGACGAGGGGGAGCACAAGCATGCGCGCAGGCCGGGGCCCCCCTCGCCGACGTCAAGGACCTGGGAAACTGGAGGACGGCAGCAATACACCAGTACGTCTCTAAAAGGGCGTTCAGCATGGCAAATCAGGCCCTCTCCCTCTACCTGGTTGAGAGGCCCTGATTCACTGTAACTTCCTGGATTGGACTCTTAACTGACCCACAGCTGACTCCACTACAACCTCGGGGAATACCATACCCGACTTCAAAAACCTGACGCCGCACATGTAACCACTCGCACGCATCGCTCAGACAACATGTTCATTCGCACCTTGTACTGTTACCTAGCATAAGCATTGTTAGCCTCACCTGGTCCTCAGGCCTTGAGCACTATCTGATCTGTACATAGCCACTGATTGTCTTGTATACCACTTGTTGCCGCGCGGTCGCTGAATAAATTCCGCTTTATACCCAGTCCCCTTGTCGTGTCGTAAATTGTACATGTTGGTTACCAACATGGTTAATTTGTGCACGACACGGGGACGGTTGACGCCCCCCCCCTCCCCCTTCCACCACAAGCCAACTGCCACCCCAACCTTTCATCCAACCCCCCCCCCCCTGCTCCCCTCCACATGCCAACTCCTACCCCAACTCCCTTTCATCCCTCCCCTCTCCCCTAAACCCCCCCCCCCTCTCACCCACTCCCTCACTCCCCCCTCCCCTCCCCTGTCATCTCCCCTACCGGCTTTAACACCCTCCACGGCTCCGCAACCGCCCGGCGCTAATCCACAACCCCCCCCCCTCATTCCCCCCCCCCCTCCGGCCTCTCACCCCCCCCCGGGACTCTGCCTCCAGCAGGATAAAAGCAGCCTCCCTCCACGGTCCTAGGCACTCTCCTCCTCACGCCGGACCAGCCACCACCACGTACTCGGCCGCCCACCCACACCTACAATAAATACACGGGAAGGTTGAGAGGCCCTGATTCACTGTAACTTCCTGGATTGGACTCTTAACTGACCCACAGCTGACTCCACTACAACCTCGGGGAATACCATACCCGACTTCAAAAACCTGACGCCGCACATGTAACCACTCGCACGCATCGCTCAGACAACATGTTCATTCGCACCTTGTACTGTTACCTAGCATAAGCATTGTTAGCCTCACCTGGTCCTCAGGCCTTGAGCACTATCTGATCTGTACATAGCCACTGATTGTCTTGTATACCACTTGTTGCCGCGGTCGCTGAATAAATTCCGCTTTATACCCAGTCCCCTTGTCGTGTCGTAAATTTACTCAGTATACCCTTCTATGTGGCAACAAATGCCTAATAAGTGCATCAATATCTAAGTTAGCTATATAGAGTCAACGGTATATAATTATTTTGGCTTTAACAAATTTGACGCTTCATCGGATTATGGCAGCTTGCAGCAAGGGGAATTTCAGTCGCACAGAATTGGTCTTCCCCATTCCACCGCTCCTTGCCATATCCTTGTAATGCCGAGCACCAGGCTAGGTAGCGACAAGTATCAATTTTTAAAGTCATTGGTTTGATTTGATTAGGGTACGCTCAGCAGTTTACTCAGCTGAATGACACTAGTATGATATGACCTTAGATGTTGCTAGGACGTAAAACAACAACAAACAAACACACACTAGTATTAAATTATAGCAAGTCACAAGAATATAGTTCCATCGTAAGTAGCAAAATAGTTCCGCAGATGTTCAATAAATAAGCACGAAAGACCTGCTTGTACATATTGTACATATTTATAAGCATCATACTTCTCATGGATGGGTGGGATGTCCTCAAGCAGGCCTTGTTCTTTGGCTAGAACACATCTGAAAACACCCTGCTCATCCACTTGAACAAATCAGGTTATATTTGTAATATATTCACATGTAAAATCTTGTATTTCAATTATAGTCCAACACTATTTCTTAAATGCCTAAATGGTGGCGCCCCTCCTGATATGACCTTAGATGTTGCCAGGACGTAAAACTCCAACAACCAATCGACAACCTAAAGGGTTTTGACAATACATTTGGCATTATATAGGGGTGTGTGTTTTATGTATGAGTGCATTTGCCATTGTCGACTTCTGTGCGCGTGTGCATGCGGGTGTGTGTGCACGTGTGGTGGGTGGGGAGGAGGGTTGTGGGGGTGAAGATGAATAAGAGCAGGTGACTGAATGAGTCTCCCATAACGGTCACAGTCCCTCAGACCTGGGTTATAAACCCTCCGTCAACTCTACAACATGCTATCACACCCACACCCACACCCACACACACACCCGCACACAGTGAAATACTATCCCCCACCCACAACACAGTAGCGCACCTTAATACCTGTAACTGACCTCCTCTGGGTGATGAGAGGAAAATGCAACCTTCCTTCTACAGAAAGGCCACGCAAGGCCAGCTCGAGCGCCGACCTCAGAGTGCCGACCACAGTTGTATGCTCTTTGGGCATACATTTCTGTGCTCTATTTCATCTGTTTGAAATGTAATTTTTTACTCAGATATGTTTAACCATTCAATGACCCCCCAATAGCCGATGTTTACTTTTTGTGCTGGGGGGGGGGGGGGGGTCGTTAAACAAACAAACAAACAAACAAACACAATTTAATAAAGGCAGCTACTGAGATAGCCGTTACGCGCCGCTCAATAAACCCAGTAAGGATATTGGCTAGGCGGGGGTCACAGGCCACAGGTCACATGTCAGAGGTCACAGCTGCCCTAAGGTCGGGTGACATGGTCATTGGGGGCCACCGCCACCGTGTATCGGCGACTTTTTGTTATCAGATTAATATGACGTTATAACCACAAGGCAACAGATACATGACCACGACAAGCAGGCGGGCAGGCAATAAGGGAGGGATAATGATATTACATGTTTAGAAGGAGGGGGAGGAAAAGGGGGAGGGGGGGGGGGAAGGGGTAAACTAATTAGATTTTCCCTAGTATTTTGTGCTTATGTAGGTGTTTTTGTGGGTTCAATAAAAATCTTCATTTTTTGCACTGGATTATTTCCTTCTTTTTGGGGGGTGGGGTAGGGGTTGGGGGAGAGGGCCTTGTTCGGTTATTATTATCATGTATTAGTACTTAGAAGGTGGTGGGCGCTGTAACTAGTGTGTCAGCTCCCAGGTGTCGCTGTGGTCAGGGTCTAGTGTGACTCGTGTGCCAGCTTCAATGTGTTGTTGTTCTCAGGGACCGCTCTGACTCATGTGCCAGATCCCAGGTCAGGGTCCGGTGTGACTCATGAGTCGCTGTGGTCAGGGTCCACTGTGACATGTGTGTCGTCAGCTCCCAGGTGTTGCTGTGGTCAGGGTCTAGTGTGACTCGTGTGCCAGCTTCAATGTGTTGTTGTGGTCAGGGACCGCTCTGACTCGTGTGCCAGATCCCAGGTGCCACTGTGGTCAGGGTCCGGTGTGACTCATGTGTCGCTGTGGTCAGGGTCCACTGTGACTTGTGTGCCAGCTCCCAAGTGTCGCTATGGTCAGGGTCCGATATGACTCGTGTGACAGCTCCCATGTGTTGTTGTGGTCAGGGTCCGATGTGACTCATGTGCCAACTCCCACGTGTCGCTGTGGTTAGGATCCGGTGTGACTTGTGTGACAGCTCCCATGTGATGTTGTGGTCAGGGTCTGGTGTGACTTGTGTGCCAGGTCCCAGGTGTCGTCGTGGTCAGGGTCTGCTGTGACTTGTGTGCCAGCTCCCAGGTGTCGCTGTGGTCAGGGTCCGCTGTGACTCATGTGCCAGCTCCCAGGTGTCGCTGTAGTCAGGGTCTGGTGTGACTCGTGTGCCAGCTCCCAGGTGTCGCTGTGGTCAGGGTCCAGTGTGACTCATGTGCCAACTCCCAGGTGTCGCTGTGGTCAGGGTCCGGTGTGACTCATGTGCCAACTCCCAGGTGTCACTGTGGTCAGGGTCCGCTGTGACTCGTGTGCCAGCTCCCAGGTGTCACTGTGGTCAGGGTCCACTGTGACTCATGTTCCAACTCCCAGGTGTCACTGTGGTCAGGGTCAGGTGTGACTTGTGTGCCAGCTCCCAGGTGTCGTTGTGGTCAGGGTCCGGTGTGACTCATGTGCCAACTCCCAAGTGTCGCTGTGGTCAATGTCCGGTTATGTAGCAGTCACACTACGACGACAAGGGAAGGACGACAGCCCGGCGGCTGGGATTTTGTGAAATCCCGACGACCTATGCAAATTCGGGCTAAGTTGGACGACAATCGGACGACATCCGGACGACATCGGGACAACAGACGGGACGACAGCAGGACGACAGTGTCTGTGTGTCTGTGTCTGTGTGTGACTCTGTGTCTCTGTGTGTGTCTCTATGTGTGTGTCTGTGTCTCTGTGTGTCTGTGTCTATGTGTGTGTCTGTGTCTATGTGTGTCTATGTGTGTCTATGTGTGTATGTGTGTCTGTGTGTGTGTCTGTGTGTGTCTGTGTGTGTCTGTGTCTGTGTGTGTCTGTGTGTGTGTCTGTGTCTGTGTGTGTGACTCTGTGTCTCTGTGTGTGTCTCTATGTGTGTGTCTGTGTCTCTGTGTGTCTGTGTCTATGTGTGTCTATGTGTGTGTCTGTGTGTCTGTGTCTGTGTGTCTGTGTGTCTGTGTGTGTCTGTGTGTGTATGTGTCTGTGTCTGTGTGTGTGTGTCTGTGTCTCTGTGTGTGCCTCACTCTCACTCTCAGTCTGACTCTCACTCTCACTCTCAGTCTGACTCTCACTCTCACTCTCAGTCTGACTCTCACTCTGTTTCTGTGTGTCTGTGTGTGTGTCTGTGTGTGTGTCTCTGTGTGTGTCTCTGTGTTTCTGTGTGTCTCTGTGTCTCTGAGAGTGAGAGTGAGAGTGAGAGTCAGACTAAGAGTGAGAGTGAGAGTGAGAGTCAGACTGAGAGTGAGAGTGAGAGTCAGACTGAGAGTGAGAGTCAGACTGAGAGTGAGAGGAGATCAGACTGAGAGGAGTGAGAGTCAGACTGAGAGAGAGTGAGAGTCAGACTGAGAGTGAGAGTCAGACTGAGAGTGAGAGTCAGACTGAGAGTGAGAGTCAGACTGAGAGTGAGAGTCAGACTGAGAGTGAGAGTGAGAGTCAGACTGAGAGTGAGAGTGAGAGTCAGACTGAGAGTCAGAGTGAGAGTCAGACTGAGAGTGAGAGTCAGACTGAGAGTGAGAGTGAGAGTCAGACTGAGAGTCAGAGTCAGAGTCAGACTGAGAGTCAGAGTGAGAGTCAGACTGAGAGTCAGAGTCAGAGTCAGAGTCAGACTGAGAGTGAGGCACACACAGAGACACAGACACACACACAGACACAGACACACACACAGACACACACAGACACAGACACACACAGACACACACACACAGACACACACAGACACACACACAGACACACACACAGACACACACACAGACACACAGACACACACATAGACACAGACACACACATAGACACAGACACACACAGACACACACAGACACACACAGACACACACAGACACACACACACATACACACACAGAGACACAGACACACACACACAGACACACATAGACACACATAGACACACATAGACACAGACACACACATAGACACAGACACAGAGACACACAGAGACACATACATGGAGAGAGAAGCAACTACAGCTTAACGACAAGACGACAGTGCCGCGACAGTGCCGCGACAGTGCCGCGACAGTCCGACAGTGCCGCGACAGTGCCGCGACAGTGCCGCGACAGTGCCGCGACAGTGCCGCGACAGTGCCGCAACATCGGCTGTCGTCGATTGTCGTCGAAGTTTTTCAACATGTCCAAAACGCCCACGACAACCCGGCGACAGTGGAGAAACTGGAGGTGCCGCGGAGGTGCCGCGGAGGTGTCGCGGCGACACCTGCGCGACACCTGCGCGACACCTGCGCGACACCGGAAGTCGCTGTCGCAGGGCTGTCGCCGCTGCTTGTCGTCGTAGTGTGACTGCTACATTACGGCCTTGTGAGCAGCTCACCTTACACAGCGGATTACCGGCATGCAATGCGCGGACAGGTCGTCGGGAGGAAGGAGGGGGTCACGTGAGTAGGTGCACGTGAATCAGGACTGTCCCCAATGTCCAGTTTGGGCTCTACATCTTCGTGGGATAAGTATTTGGATTAGAAATCTACGAAGTGGCTCGCTGAAAGTGAGACAAATGAGCTCCAGGCCGCTCCAACAGCACAGTAGGCTTTCATCACATATATTAATAGATCAAATCTAGTTAATTGTTTTGGTTTTGAAAATGTGATGCTTTCCTCAGACTGCAGATTTACGAGAGAACAAAAGAAACACACAGTGGTAGGAGGTGACATTTGATCACTCACAGATGGCGCCATGTGAGCGAGAGAAGAACTAATCCCCATATAGTATATATAACAAATAACATACAGCCAGAGTGGAATATAACTGTGAGGAAAACATCATGTTCTTGTTTATATTTCAACAATTCATTATAAATCGCATATATATACATGTATGTATCTACGTGTGTGTATGTGTGACCATATATATATATATATATATATTATCAATCTGGTAAATATATTGATGTGGTACATATAGTGACTCCGCGGAGACATAAGCCGTGTTCACACGGGGCAGTTAATTCGAATCATAAAAAATCTACTTGTATAGTTCGGCTCACATTTGGCGTGTGAACGCGCGGTTGAGGCGGTTTAAGCCTGAATCGAATCATATAATTCGGATTTTATAATCCACCTAAGTAGGTGGTTTATATGAACCAAATTTTATGATTCGACTTATATCGCCCGTGTGAACGCAACCGACTTACTTGAGGCGGATTAAGCACGTCACACTATATAATATGATTTGGTGTATGAACCTGCTAGAGGTGCACATATATTTTTTTCATCATTTATTTTTAGGTTTTCACTGCCCAGCAGAAGTTTTGACCCTTCCAAAACAATATGATTCAGTCTATCCATATCTAGGTCGAACCCACACTCTCTCGTGCCGACGTCGACTAACCAAAACTGGCGCTGGTTAGTCTGGACTTGCTCATGCGCTGATATCGATTTCCGGCCCAAGTACTGCCCGTGTGAACGCGACACTAATTCGGTTCATATTATCCGCCTTGTATAAATCGGCGTAAACTTTTCCCGTGTGAACAGGGCTATAATGGCATGTAAGACCTTTTGACGTGGTACTGGTAGCCATATTCTTAACATAGCAGAAATATGCCCATTGATATTGCTGCTTAGTTATTGAACAACATTGTGAACATATTGATTGACATGGTGAACATATTGGATGATTGGCATTTTGATACGACGGACGTATTACTATGTCTGAATGGTTGGTTTGGCTGACATTAATGTGACTGGCATATTAATAGTATCTGATCTATTAATATGTCTGACATATTGACAGGACGGACACATTGACCCTAGTAGTAGTACCCAGCATGCCCCAGGGGTGTGGTGACAAGTTGTCAGCTGACCTTGATAAGGTGGAGGGTACCTGACCCCCCTCTCCCACTCCCTCTCCCCGCCCTTCACCCCGCCCTCTCCCCACCTGTCCGCCCCCTCCCCTTCCCTCCCCGCCTATCCTCCCACCCCCTGCCTCTCATCCCCACCTGTCCCCCTCCTCCTCCCACCCCCTCCCCGCCTGACACCATCCCCTTCCCCACTTCCTCCCGCCCCTCCCCTCCTGATCCCGCCCCCTCCCCGCCTGTCCCCCTCCTCCTCCCGCCCCCTTCCAGCCTGACACCCTCCTCTTCCCCACTACCTCCCGCCCGTCCCCTCCTGATCCCGCCCCTCCCCGCCTGTCCTCCTCCTCCCCCCCCCCCCCCATCCCCGCCTGTCCCCTTCCTCCGGCCGACACCTCCCCCAGCCCCAGAACCCGTACCGCCTTTTCCCACATTTATTTCACCAAGTGCAATAGACTACATCACCGTTCCAGCGGCGCGTTGCATTGTGGGCTGCGTCAGAGCAAAACAAACCCGCGAGAAGCACATGGCACATGCTAATAGTACACTGTGTGCAGCTATGAAATGTGCTAGTTTCAGCTCATCTCAGCTCTTGTTTGAAACATAGAATACCAACTAAAAAAATATATATAATAAATTCAGATATTAATCCTTTATCCAGCATTGCATTTACATCAATATAATATTAATATGCACATCTTATGCCATGTGCATTTAGATTTAGACAAATCTGGGTACTCAGACTAGTGTTAGAGCCATAGCCAGAGTCAGTTTTACTTATTTTATTAATGTTTTTATTTATATCATATGGTTAATGACATATGTAGAACTAGAAAATTAGTAGGGTTAATCAGATATTGGTTATATATTTCTCTGAAACAAGTGTATGTTGACACATTTGGCATTTTAATATTTAGAACAAGAATTAATAATGGTTATGTGGATATCACTGATTGTTTTGTGTGGAATTGTATTTTCTTATCTCAAAATGTTTAACTGTGTCTAGTTTTGTCTTAGCTATATTCATCAGATCATTATATTGCATGTGTGCATACATGTTTATGCCAAATTGTTATGTATTTCTATTCATTTTGAATCAAATCAAAGTTTTTCCCTACGCGTATCGACAAACTCAATGGCCATTCACATTTGCTTTGCTGCCACGGCAGTTTTCAGGGCATGCGCAGTCGAAACCACGATCCAGTCTATAAGGGGTCATCCAACGTTTACAACATATTCACGGTCCCACAAAGAGTGTGACCAGGGAGGGAGGGGGTGGGGGGGGGGTGGGGGGGGGGGTGTCGGCTAAGTACGACTTTTATCGTTTATTAAAATGTTGAAACATTCCAGCAAACTTTTTTTTCTTCTTAAAAAAAACTTAATGCCGAGTGCCAGGCTAGGACGCGACAAGTATCAATTTCAAAGTCATTGATTTAACTCGACCGGGAACCAAACTCCCGACCTTCCGCACGCGAGGCCCGCGCTCTGTCGATGCGACCATCGCGCCCGGTGCTACGGAACGCTAATCACTGAATTTGAATGTTACTTAATTTGAGAAGATGTTACTTTTGTTAGCTTTCTGACAGCTGTTTCGCTTTTAATTTTTTTTTTTTAATTGCGCGATAAATGTTCCTATGGCATGAGATCATAGCGCAAAATACCCATAATTCGTTTTAAAAAAAATCGTTTTAAAGCCACAACAACAAACAACAACAAAACACACAGAAACACGGTGGCATTGGTTACTAGTTGAAAGCTCGACGAAATGGAAGACCAGCTAACTGGGGGGAGGGGGTGGGGCACACACAAAACACATTTATTTATTATTCATTTATTTTATTTGGTTACTGGATGCATGGCTAGATATTATCACCCTTTTATTGTATTAGGTCATTGGATGCATCACTAGCTATTATTAATATTACCGTCACACTCTGTGCCCGCCCAGTCACCAGCGAGTGGTCTCACACACAACATGACCCCCCTCCCTCCCCTCCGCTTAACTGCCCCTCCCCCCCCCCCCCCCCCCCCCCTCCCCAGTGTGATACAAATGGTATGGCCACATTAAGCTTCTGTATTTGATTTATTATTGTTTAGTTATCTTCCGCTCCTTTTTTATCTACTTGTATCTGTATGCATGTCTGTCCCTCTCCCTCGTTTCCTCTCTCCCTCTACACCTCTCCATCTACCCCCTCTCACTGTCTCAATCTCTCACTCTCCCCTTTTCCTTCTTTCCATCCCCCTTAACCCTCTTCCTCGCTCCCTCTCCATCTCCCTCTCCGCCCTCTTCTCTCTGTCCTTCCCTCTCGCCCTCACACACTCCACCCCCCCCCCCCGTCTCCCCTACCCCCTCTTCTCCTTCCTCTCCCCATCTCTCCCTCTCCCCTCACCCTCTCTCTCCCTCATTCCTCTTCTCTCTTTCCCTCTCGCCCCCACACACTCCCCCCGTCTCCCCTAACTCCCCCTTCTCCTTCCTCTCCCCATCTCTCCCTCGTCTGTTCTCCCTCTCCCTCTCCCTCTCCCTCTTCTCTCACACTCTCTCTCCCTCCTTCCTCTTCTCTCTTTCAATGTTGCCCTCTCACACTCTCCCCTCTCAGCTCTTCTCCTTCCTCTCCCCATTTTCTCTCCTTCTATATCTCCCTTCCAGTCATTTCCCTTCCTCGTTCCCCCATCTCTCTCTCTGTCTCTCTCTAAAAATCTCGGTGATTGATTTATGAGACAGGTCACCCACAGAACCACAACGCCACCCCCTCCCCTTTCTCCCTTCCACTATCTCTCCATTCCAGTCATCTCCTCCCCCCCCCCCCCCCCCCTCTTTCCACCCCTCTCTCTCCCTCTCTACACAGCATGGTGATTGGTTGACGAGACGGGTCCCCACAGACCACAATGCGCGCCCCCCCCCCCCCCCCCCCGTTCACCGCTCACCTCCAGCCCGAACCTCGCCCGAGGGCCACACCTATAGCGGATCAATACACGAGGCTTGCTCATTGTGGTCGTGTTCAGTTTTATCAACATAACTCCATCATCCTTTCTTCCTCCATCCATTCACACACACACATTCTAGACGTATGCTGCATTCAAGTTCCACAGATAAGGTATAGTATATAAATAATATAAATAATATATATAACATATATATTATATACATTATATACATTACATACATTATATATAATATATAATATATATATATGATGTATATTAATTTATGTATATTATGTACATTATGCACATCATGCATATTATGCATATTATATATTTTATATATATTATATATATTATATAATATCTAATTTACGCAGTATGTAATGCTCCCTGCTCTAAAGCCCATATATATTATGTGTTTCTCATATATATATATATATATACATATAATATAAATATATATATATATATAATCCTCTGCTGCGACTGACACTTGTCGACACCCGTTGGAGGCGAGGTGGGCTGCAGGTGATGAGTCTTACAGAGTATAACAATCGGTAATATAATTAATATCAGTAATATCAATTAATATCAATAATTAGAAACAATTCCCTTCCGTATTTTAATACTTGCATAATGCATTATACATCATATATATATGTGTGTATATATATATGGGCTTTAGAGCGGGGAGCATTACATACTGCATAAATTAGATATTATATAATATATATAATATATATAAAATATTAAAATATATAATATGCATAATATATATATATATACACACATATATATATATATGATGTATAACGCATTATGCGTGTATTAAAAAACGGAAGGGAAGTGTTTCTAATTATTGATATTATTTGATATTATATATATATAATATATATATATATATATGTGTGTATATGTGTGTGTGTGTGTGTTCAAGCCATTTTATTCCACCTCTGTACCAGTGGACGTAGTAGTAGGCACGACAGGTTGTGTACATGTTTGTACTGCTCCTGAAATAGCGAAATGTCCCGAATAAATCAATCTATAGATATATATATATATATATCCTCTTTTTTTCAAAGCCAGAGGGGAAAAAAAGAGTGTGATTATTGTTAGGGTGGGGCTGAGCTGAGGTCAGCACCTGACTGTGTTTTATTGATCGCTGTTCTTCAGGCGGCATCTCTCGTCATCCATCTACAGATTGTAATGCGATACAGCAAGTCCCCCACCCACCCCGCACCCCCTCACTTAATATTTAAACCCGCCCCCCCCCCCTCACCCCACCAACTCCATCCATCCCAGCACCACTTCAGATAGCCACAGTTCTGCAATCCAGCACACACATCAGCATTATAAATGCATTCGAGGAGCATTGGTGACTTGACAACCTATGATGAATCAGTTACACCGCCTGTCTATGGCATTGTTGTTAATTCTTTATCGGCCAGCCGCGTGTGTATGTATGTTCGGATGCCGTGAGCTTGTGAGGCGATTCGCCTGTAATGGGGGGATTACGGTACCCCCTACTGGAGGCATTACAGTACCCTGGTAGTGGAGGGATTACGGTGCTCCGGTAGTGGATGGATTATGGTACTGGTAGTGGATGGATTACGGTACTGGTAGTGGAGGGATTATGGTACTGGTGGTGGAGGTATTATGGTAACGATAGTGGAGAGATTATGGTACTGGTAGTGGAGGGGCTATGGCACTGGTAGTGGATGGATTACGGTACCCGGTGGTGGATGGATGATGGTACTGGTAGTGGATGGATTGCGGTACTGGTACCAGTGGTAGTGGATGGATTATGGTACTGGTAGTGCATGGATTACGGTACTGGTAGTGGAGGGATTATGGTACTGGTGGTGGAGCGATTATGGTACCGATAGTGGAGGGATTATGGTACTGGTAGTGGAGGGGTTATGGCACTGGTAGTGGATGGATTACGGTACCCGATGGTGGATGGATGATGGTACTGGTAGTGGATGGATTGCGGTACTGGTACCAGTGGTAGTGGAGGGATTATAGTACTGGTAGTGGATGGATTATGGTACATGGTAGTGGATGGATTACGGTGCTGGTAGTGGAGGGATCATGGTACTGGTAGTGGAGGGATTATGGTACTGGTAGTGGAAGGATTATGGTACCCGGTAGTGGATGGATTACGGTACTGGTAGTGGAGGGAGTGTGAACCCTCTATTTGCTCCCCGAGAGAGTGTCGCTGGTAACTTGCAAAAGCCAGCAGCACTTCAACACTTTTGCAGGCAGCTTTCAGCTTTCATGATGGAGGGATTAAGGTACTGGTGGATGGATTATGGTACCGGTAGTGGATGGATTATGGTACTGGTAGTGGATGATTACGGTACCTGGTCGTGGTAGTGGAGGGATTACGGTACCAGGTAGTGGAGGGATTATGGTAATGGTCATGGAGGGATTATGGTACTGGTAGTGGCGGGATTACGGTACCCGGTAGTGGAAGGACTACGGTATGCCACAAGATAATGTGACTGAGTGGGATATCGGGTCATGGTGCCGGCGGTCTGATTTGCCATTGTGGCAGCACTATAATGTCACATGAGTGCATATTGTCACAAGTCAGTACCCGTCCTAATATGACCTTAAAGCTCCAACAACCAACCAACCAACCAACCAACCAACGGTCTGCCGTCAGCTGACTGACTGTCTGTATACTGGGAGTAATTACAGTGCGCCGGGCACCAGCTTTATGGCCGTTAAAATGGCGGCTTTTATTTACAGGTCACAGGTGAACCTCAGATGTCTCACTGCCCGCCACTAATTATGACTTTTTTGTTGTTGTTTTGTTTTGTTTAGTGCGATTTAATGGCCGGGTATATACAGTGCGTGAGATTAGAATCACATACGCGTACAAGGTGTGTGTGTGTGTGTGTGTGTGTGTGTGTGTGTGTGTGTGTGTGTGTGTGTGTGTGTGGGTGGGGGGGTCACTGGTGGGGTGGTGGTGGTGGGGAGGATTGGACCTACTTAATGGGTTGATACAAAAGTGCTTAGCGGACTTTGAATGTGGGACTAGCTATGAATAATCAAGCGTGAATGATACATGTGTATATGTTGTGTATATGTGTACATGTGTACGTTTAACAGCATTTGAGATGTGGACTTATCGAAGGATGATGAAAATATCATGGACAAAGAAGATCACCAACAAAGAAGTTCTCAGAAAAATTTTAAATAAGAAAAGCTTGTTTGCCACTATACAGACAAAGAAACTTATTTATTTTGGCCACATCATTCGTCAGAGTTCAATATACCGTATATTGTTGGAAGGGAAGGTGAATGGCAGCAGAGGGAGAGGGAGACCAAGAACATCATGGTATACAAATATTTCACAGTGGACAGGCTTGAATTATTCACAGTCTATCAGAACAGCACACCATCGGGACAAGTGGAGAACCATTGCATCCAACCCTCGACTAGAGGACGGAACTATTGATTGATTGATTGTACATGTCTACATGTGTATATGTGTCTATGTGTATATGTGGTGTATATGTGTATTTGTGTATGTGTGCCGAATCGGTAGAAGTCGGGAGTTCGATTCCCGGTCGAGTCAAACCAATGACTTACCAAATTGATACTTGTCGCTTCCTAGCCTGGCGCTCGGCATTAATAACATATGGGAAGGACTGGTTAGCTCAGTATCAGGATAATGTGACTGAGTGGGATATATGGTTATCGTACTGGTGGCCCAGTCTCTTAGTGGATCAGCACTATAACGCCACCATGAGTGTGCACTGTCACAGGTTGGCACCCATCCTGATATGACGTAAAACTCCAACAACCAATCGACAACCGAAATTGTGTTGATAGTGCATTTGGCATTATATAGGGGTGGGTTTGAAATGTATGAGTGCATTTGCCATTGTCGACTTGTGTGTGCGTGTGCATGTGGGTGTGTGTGCGTGTGGTGGGTGGGGAGGAGGGATGTAGGTGTGAAGATGAATAAGAGCAGGTGACTGAATGAGTCCCCCGTAAGGGTCACAGTCCCTCAGACCCTAAAATATCGAAGTTGTCGATCTGTGGAGGTGATCGGTAAAAATATTCACGTAAATAATTAATTGGCACGGCTGAACAGTCTCTCTCCTGGTGCTGATAAATGATCGAGAGAGTCAAACCTCTCTAAATCGACCGAGACCATGGGATCGACTTTAAGTGGTCCATTTAGGGAGGTGGTCGGTTTAGAGAGTTAGAATATCCTTACAATGGTATTGTTGGGACCCAAATAAAGCGATCGATATAGGGGAGTGGTCGATCTGTGGAGGGGTCGGTATAGAGAGGTTTTACTGTATATTCAGATGCCTAAATATTTACTAAACACAACCACACCCACAAACCGATGTCAGAAATGGTAACACATTTCCGATTTTTTTTTCTATAATAGATTAATCCTATTTCTGGTTCCTTTACCGGATCACTGGAGACAGTGTCATCTTCTACGCCCTCACACTAATAACGACAGTCGACAGGTGTTCTAAGTACAGTACCCGGTATGTTCAGAATAAAATTACAGATGACACTTGATACGATCAGATCGACCGGGAATTCGCCCAGAAATCGCGAGCTTTATCCGACTAATTTTTTTATGAATGGAATATATTATTCTTTTAAAGATTTGACTCCATTCGACAGCAGCCTAATCCTCATTGCGTGACGGATATGGGGATTTTTGCTGATGTGTATCTTACCTGGCTGCTTGATTAATATCCTATTATGTTTTATTTATATTGGTTTGTCATAGATATATAGAATGCTGGCACGTATTTAAAGCACCTTAATGAGTCAGATCCTGTTTTATAACAAACAAAGTCAATATGCGTCCCCATTTCAGGGGATGTAATGTAGCAGTCACACTACGACGACAAGGGAGGGACGACAGCCCGGCGGCTGGAATTTTGTGAAATCCCGACGACCTATGCAAATTCGGGCTAAGTTGGACGACAATCGGACGACATCCGGACGACATCGGGACAACAGACGGGACGACAGAGGGACGACAGTGTCTGTGTGTCTGTGTGTCTGTGTCTCTGTGTGTGTGACTCTGTGTCTCTGTGTGTGTCTCTATGTGTGTGTCTGTGTCTCTGTGTGTCTGTGTCTATGTGTGTGTCTGTGTCTATGTGTGTCTATGTGTGTGTCTGTGTGTGTGTCTGTGTCTCTGTGTGTGTCTGTGTCTCTGTGTGTGTCTCTATGTGTGTGTCTGTGTCTCTGTGTGTCTGTGTATATGTGTGTGTCTGTGTCTATGTGTGTCTATGTGTGTATATGTGTGTGTCTGTGTGTGTGTCTCTGTGTGTGTCTGTGTGTGTCTGTGTGTGTCTGTGTGTGTCTGTGTGTGTCTGTGTGTGTCTGTGTGTGTCTGTGTCTGTGTGTGTCTGTGTCTCTGTGTGTGTGTGTCTGTGTATGTGTGTGTCTGTGTGTCTGTGTGTGTCTGTGTCTGTGTGTGTGTCTGTGTCTCTGTGTGTGCCTGACTCTGACTCTCAGTCTGACTCTGACTCTGACTCTCAGTCTGACTCTCACTCTCAGTCTGACTCTCACTCTCAGTCTGACTCTGACTCTCACTCTCAGTCTGACTCTCACTCTCACTCTCAGTCTGACTCTACTCTACTCTCAGTCTGACTCTGACTCTCACTCTCAGTCTGACTCTCACTCTCACTCTGACTCTCACTCTCAGAGACACAGAGACACACAGAAACACAGAGACACACACAGAGACACACACAGAGACACACACACAGACACACAGAAACACAGAGACACACACAGAGACACAGACACACACATAGAGACACACAGAGACAGAGTCACACACACAGATACACACACAGAGACACACACACAGAAACAGAGACACACACACAGACACACAGAGCACACACACATAGAGACACACACAGAGACACAGAGTCAGACTGTGTGTGTCTCTGTGTGTGTCTCTGTGTTTCTGTGTGTCAGACTCAGAGTCAGACTGAGAGGGAGAGTCAGACTCAGAGTGAGAGTGAGAGTCAGACTGAGAGTGAGAGTCAGAGTCAGACTCAGAGTGAGAGTCAGACTGAGAGTGAGAGTCAGACTGAGAGTCAGAGTCAGAGTCAGAGTCAGACTGAGAGTGAGAGTGAGGCACACACAGAGACACAGACACACACACAGAGACACAGACACACAGACACACACACACAGACACAGACACACACAGACACACACATAGACACAGACACACACATAGACACAGACACAGGGACACACAGAGACACATACATGGTGAGGCACACACAGAGACACAGACACACACACAGACACACACACACACACACACACACACACAGACACACATATACACACACAGACACACATATACACACACACAGACACACACATAGACACAGACACACACATAGACACAGAGACACAGACACACACAGACACACACACAGACACACACACAGACACACACAGAGACACAGACACACACACAGACACACATAGACACACATAGACACAGACACACACATAGACACAGACACATAGACACACAGAGACACATACATGGAGAGAGAAGCAACTACAGCTTAACGACAAGACGACAGTGCCGCGACAGTGCCGCGGCAGTGCGACAGTGCCGCGACAGTGCCGCGACAGTGCCGCGACAGTGCCGCAACCTCGGCTGTCGTCGGCTGTCGTAGAAGTTTTTCAACATGTCCAAAATCCCCACGACAACCCGGCGACAGTGGAGAAAGAGTAGAGAAACTGGAGGTGTCGCGCAGGTGTCGCGGCAACACCTGCGTGACACCTGCGCGACACCTGCGCGACACCGGAAGTCGCTGTCGCAGAGCTGTCGTCGCCGCTTGTCGTCGTAGTGTGACTGCTACATTACATTTATATATTGACCCTCCTCCCCCAGATCTACTACACGAGGAGAGAAGAAAACATACAAAACAAAAACCCCAATGCCGGGTTCCCTTCCTAAGATAACCAACCATGTCGCAGTCTATGATTTGATAACCGCGAGGTGTAGGTAATTAATTTAAATATTATTTTTTTATTATTATTGTCGTCGTCATCACCACCATCATCATCACCATCATCATCAGCATCATCATAATCATCAATATAATCAATATTGTCATGGGGTGATGAAAATGGGAAATATTGTTCCTAGAGCGGGACTCGAACCCACATCTCTTTGCATTCCAGGCCAGTGTGCTAACCATTACACCACCTAGGCTCCCTGATATCAACACACAACCCATGCCTACCTGTCTATGTGGTTACTTGCCTGAGAGGTCAGTGCAACCTACTACACTCGTCCCCCTGGAATTGTAAGTCTTTTAAATGGTCATTTAATGCTTACAATTACATACATACAGGCAATGCACTAACACATTCATACACAGGGTAGGTTCAACAACGATACAGCGCATAGCTTGTACAGAATCCTGGTCACGGCAACCAGTGTCATGGGGGTGATGAAAATGGGAAATATTGTGCCTAGAGCGGGCCTCGAACCCACATCTCTTTGCATTCTGGGCCAGTGTGCTAACCATTACACCATCTAGGCTCCCTGATATCAACACACTACCCACGCCTACCTGTCTATGTGGTTACTTGCCTGAGAGGTCAGGGCAACCTACTACAATATCATCAATATCATAAATATTATCAATAATACTAATTTTACCAATATTATCAAAATTATCAATTATATTATCAATATTATCGATATCATCAATATTATCGATATCATCGATATTATCGATATATCAATATTATCGATATTATTGATATTGTTAACATTGTTAATAATGTCAAAAATGTGGCGCCGGTGTGGCATAAACAGGAACTAATGATTAATCGCTTCCCATGTGACAGGTCGTGGGTTGAAACCCCAACTGAGTCAAACCAATGACTTGTGAAATACATGCTTGTCTCTCTACCTAGGCAGGCACGAGACATTACTGGTGTGCTTAGTACCAGAATAAGACAGAGTGGGAGATTGGATCATGCTGCCAGTGACCCGGTCTCACAGTTGGGCAGTGTTATAAAGACACGATGAGTGTACACATCCCTGATATGACCTTAAATATCCCTGATATTACATGGTGCTATGATGTAAAATCCAAATACACAATTTGTTACTTTTGCAATGGCATCCAGCGTTCTTTGTCCTATTAATATAATAATAACCATTCTATTTTTTTTTTTTTTTATGTCAAAGCCTGTTGAAGTAAGCTCTCTAGATGTATGCCTGCCGTCCATTACTGTGGTGTAATCAATGGTGGAACCACCCCATTAATGGTGTAACTAGATTCGAACATACAGTAAAACCTCTCTAAATCGACCGACCATGTGCCCGACTATAATTGGTTCATTTAGGGAGGTGATTGGCTTAGGGAGATTTTTTATCATTACAATGGTATGGGCAATCGTTTGGCACCCAAATAAAGTGCTCGATATAGGGGAGTGGTCGATCTGTGGAGGTGGTTGGTTAAAGATGTTTTCCTGTACATAGGCCTTTATACATGTGCAATCCCACCATTATTACCTATACCGTCCTAGAGTGTATGCGTGCCCTTATGTTTAACACTTGTTCTGCCTGATGCAGATGCAACATGTGAATCTATGCTGTATATATCTATGTGCAAATCCTACTGTTATTACCTATGCTGTCCGAAGTGTATGCGAGCCCTCAGACTCAACACTTGTTCAGCCTGATTAACTTTTTTTTCTTTAATCAGATCCAACATGCGAATCAGCTGGATAATATTGACCCATGAGCGTGTACGGACACACACATACACACATACACACACATACACACACATCCACAGACACACCCAAATGCACACACATACAGACACACATACACACAAATACACACACATACACACACACACAGACACACATACAGACACACACAAACGCACACACAGACACACACACATACACACACATACAGACACACACATGCACACTCAGACATACACATACTGTATGTCTGTCTGTGTATGTCTGACACACACAAAGACACACATACACACATACAGACACACACATACATACACACACAAACGCACACACAGACAGACACGCACATACACACAGACACACTCACCGCTAACAGTAACAGCCGGCACCTGGCAGAAACTGGCCGGAGAGTGGACTGTCGATCCACAGCAGTTATATACGGAGCGTTATATTATAGTTACTTATACTACTACCCTGATAAGCTATCGGCCTGCCCCTCTACACTCCACAGCGACTGCCTACGCCAATAACACGCCCTTCTTCGCCTTTCTTTCTATCTTTCTGGCTTGCTCAGTGTCAGGATAATGTGACTTATTGGGATATCAGGTCATGGTACTGGCGGCCTTGTGGGGCAGCACTTTACAAGCCTCCATGCATGCGTTCTGTCTGTCACAGGTCGATACCCAGGCTGCTATGACCTTGGATGTTGCTATGAATAAAACCATACAAACTAAAGTAAAAAAAAACTCTTTAACTGATCACCTCCACAGATCGACCACTCCCCTATCTCGATCGCTATATTTGGGTCCCAAACGATCGCCCATACAATACCCTTGTAACGATTTAAAAAACTCCATCTCCCTAAATGGACCATGTAAAGTTGGCCCCATCGTCGGTAGATTTAGAGAGGTCTTACTGTAGATATATACATATATATAAGGAATATATATATATATATAAATATATATATATATATATATATATATAAATGTGTATGCATCTCTGTGTAGTAGTAGTCTGCACTGACTTCTCATACAAGTGGCCACTTAGACAAGTAGGCATGGATCTGGTGATGTTATCAGGGAGCATAGGTGGTATAATGGTTAGCACTCTAGCCTGGAATACAAGAGGTGTGGGTTCGAATAGTGCTCTAGGCACAATATTTCCCACTTTATTTCCCATATATACAGCATGCACACCTATATATAGGTGTACACCTATGTGTAATGCATATTCTATTAAAATTATGCCAGCATAAATGTATGGAAGTAAACATACCATCTATACCTGTTCTACAAAATTACCAACCTGTACTGGGGGTGGGGGCGTTGGGGGTGGGGGGGGGGCAACATCGACCAACCTCTACTGCTATTCTAGACATGTGCCAATCGTAGAAGGGGATTTCTTTTCTTTTAGGCAAGGGCTTCTTAACCTCTTGCCAGAGATTATATTTCTGACTACTTTCTTGTCTTTGTACTGTAGCGAATACAGACATATATAAATCTGACCGTTTGCGCAGGTCTGGAGGGGGTAGTGACCAGACGCAGCTGGTATCAGGGTGGTCAGGAGTCACTCACATGTGGCGCCGGTGTGGCAGAAGCAGGAACTAACTCCTGTGATAGTAGGATAATAGATAATAACTAATAGAGAAGCGAACTGATAGTGATAATCGGTAGTGTCCTTGCATATATTCCCATAATGTTTGTTTGTTGTTGTTTTACGTCCTAGCCACATCTGAGGTCATATCAGGACGCATAATAGATTATAGAGCACATACATATATTATATCTCTCTGAAAAACATCCTCATGTGCAACTGACACTGGTCAACATCCGGTTGAGGAGAGGTGGGCCGAGATGGTGCCACCAGTACAGTGTTGCGTCCTACAGAGTATAACAATAATCATAATAATAAGTAATATTCCCTTCTGTATCTTTATACTTTCATAATACGTTACACATCACACACATATATATACATATATATACATATATATATACATATATATATACATATATATATATATATATATATATATATATATATATATATACACCTATCTAGATAGCTGAGTGTCTGTGAGTTCAGCCTTCACACCCTGGTACTGTCTGCTGTGTCAATAACATAACGGGGGGACTTTGAGAGGAGCTCTGTACGGCCGACTTTATGCACCAGCTGTATCCATACACTGAGTGCAGCAGGAGAGTGCAGCCATAAACCCTGCAGCGCCCAGCGTCACTGATATCGCGTTAGATGTTGCCAGGACGTAAAACTCCAACAACCAATCCAAGGTCACTGAAACCCACCCTGAGCATACTATTTTAGCAGGGCCCACCCGAACAACACCTGCTTGAGTAGAACCCACCCCAACACAGTCCACCTGAGTAGAACCCATGCCAACACACCCGACCTGAGTAGAACCCACCCCAACACACCCAACCTGAGTAGAAGCCACCCCACAAAGCCCACCTGAGTAGAACCCACGCCAACATACCCCCCCCCCCCCTGAGTAGAATCCACCCCAACCCAACCCACCTGAGTAGAACACACCCAAACACACCCCACCTGAGTAGAACACACCCCAACACACCCAACCTGAGTAGAACTCACCCCAACACAGCCCACCTGAGTAGAATCCACCCCAACACACCCCACCTAAGTAGAACACACCCAAACACACCCCACCTGAGTAGAACCCATCCCAACACACCCCACCTGTATGAACCCACCCCAACACGCCCCACCTGAGTAGAACTCACCCCAACACAGCCCACCTGAGTCGAAACCAGACCCCCAGACCCCCACCCCCACCCCCCACACCCCACACCCCACACCCCCACCTGAGTAGAACCCACCCCAACACAGCCCACCTGAGTAGAAACCAAACCACACCAACACACCTCACCTGTATGAACCCACCCCAACATAGCCCACCTGAGTAGAACCCACCTTTAGTAGAACCCACCCCAACATAGCCCACTTCAGTAGAACCGATATATATATATATATATATATATATATATATAAATATATATATATATATATATATATATATATATATATATATACATAATTAAAAGAAAAAGATCCCCATGCATCACAGGTTATATTACAACCTCTTGTTATGCCCCTCCCTTATTTTACCACGTTTCACCGCCCTGCCATCAGCATACCCCCCCACCCCCCCCACCCCACCCAAACACGCGGGCCCTTTCACACCTCCACACCTTCACACCTTGCCGGCCGTGCCAGTCACCTGCCATGGCTCCGGGACGGGCCGACAGGGGGCGTGATGGATGGGTGTCACCGCCATCGGAGCTGACACTGAGGATCAATATAAAGGACACGGCCTGGGAATGCACATCACCCGGGCCACAATGCACACACGGGGAGCATCCACGATTTCAGCAATAAATAGTTTAACCAAAATTAATTTGACCTTTTTTTTTTTACAAATCTTTTTAAAATTACAAAAAAAAGTTTTTTTCATTTTATCACCCAACGAACACAGACAGTCATGTTGGAGAAAGAAACAGGGTGGCATGGGTAGGAAGTGGCAAGGGGAGAATGGGGCTGGGGGGGGGGGGGAGAGAAAATACTCAGAGAGAAGAAATGTCTCACAATTGAACGGTGCAAAAGAAAGACATCCGGCGAGGTAGATAAAAAGATAGCGTGAGGTAGAGAGTGAGAGTGCGCGATAGCAAGAGATGATGGGAGGAGGCGGGAGAGAGCTGGAGAGCACGAGAGAGCGACATGGAGAATGCGCGAGAGAACGCCAGAGAGCAAGGGTGAGAGCACGAGCAAGAGCGATAGACAGAGCGAGAGAAAGAAAGAGAGAGAGAAAGAGAGCGCGAGAGAGAGCGAGAGAGAGAACGAGAGAGAGAAAGAACGAGAGAAAGACAGAGAGAAAGAGCGAGCGTGAGAGAGAAAGAGAGAAAGAGAGAGAAAGAGAGAATGAGAGAAAGAGAGAGAGAAGAAGACAAAAAGAAGAGCGAGCGTGAGAGAGAAATAGAGAAAGGGAGAGAAAGAGAGAAAGAGAGAGAGAAAGAGAGAGAGGAAGAAGAAGACAAAAAGAAGAACAATCTGGTGAGTATGGGGAAGGACGAAATAATGTGATGGCAGAACAAAAAGAAATGCCGAACGAAAGAATTAGAGAAGGACGGAAAGGAAATCCGGATGGGGGGGGGGGGGATAGAGAGAAATTGAGGGAGAGAGAACAAGAGCGAGAAAGAGTGGCAAGAGAGAGAGAGCACGAAAGAGAGCAAGAACAGAGTGACATTGAGAGAGCGCAAGAGAAAGCACAAAAGAGAGAGCAGGGACAAGTCGGTGCTTATCCTGATGTGGCCTCAAAAATGTAATTCTGCCAGGACACATACCCCCAATTAATGGCCCAGACAGCCACGCCCAGGGAGAGAGAGACACAGACAGAGAGAGAGAATTAACTCCTGTGACCAGAGAGAGAGAGCGCGCAAAAGAGACAAAGAGAGACAGAGAGAGAGAAAGAGAGACAAAGAGAGAGGGAGAGAAAGGGAGAGAGAAGGAAACAATAAAATGGGAATCTTTACTATCTATAAACTTATAATGATAGGAGCACTGGCTGGCTTCCCATATGGAAGGAAGGTCGCGGGTTCGAAACCCGGCCGAAACAAAGCTATGACTTATTAAATTGATATTTGTCGCTGCCTACCTGAGAATATATGACTAGCCATTTCTGCCCAACACTTTAGTTTCGTTTTAGACCTACTGAATATCTAGATGTATGAATGAGATGCAATGTAGCGGGCACCGTGGCCGAATCGGTAGAAGGCGGGCCTCGCGTGCGGAAGGTCGGGAATTCTCAGCATTAATAGGATAGGTGTTAGTACTGGTTAGCTCAGTGTCAGAATAATGTTACTGACTGGGATATTCGGGTCATGGTGCTGGCAGCCCGATTTCCCAGTGGGGCAGCACTATGCAGTCGCCATGAGTGTGCACTGCCACAAGTCGGTACCCATCCTGATATGACCTTAGATGCTGTTAGGATGAATAACTCCAACAAACAAATCAATCAATGTGGGACAACCGCACATTTGCGCGATAGACAACGTTGTAAGTTGATTTATAAATAGATACACTGCACATTTCCATAATGCAGCTGCGTAATTTCAAGCCGTAATTCGAAACTGACATGTTCATTTTATTGTTGTTGTAGTATTTAATAATGTATAAAACAATGAATAATAAAAAAGGATGGACAATTGATTGAACAGCTAATCGATGATGTTTACTGGTAGAAAAGCAGGGTTTGTGGTAAATAATATACCAGCCATGTCAGCATTCAATTAGTCAAACTCAGCGCTGGTGAAAGGTGGCTCATCAGAGCATTCAGTGGCGCCACCCGGTGGCAGAAGCCTGCATATGTATAACAAGCTAAATGCAATCAATTATTACTTACACTGCCTTACTTACCTGCCCCAGTCGTTGCAAACAATAACACTAAATGAATGGGGACAGGAATATTTATAATATATATATATATTGTATATATATATATTGTGTGTGTATGTATATATATATACATACACACACAGTAAAACCTCTCTAAATCGACCGACTTTGGGACCGACTTTAAGTGGTCCATTTAGGGAGATGGTCGGTTTGGAGGAGTTAGAATATGGTTACTATGGTATTATTGGGACCCAAATAAAGCGATCGATATAGGGGAGTGGTCGATCTGTGGAGATGGTCGGTTAAAGAGGCTTTACTGTATATATATACCGGACACGCTGGCCAAATCCGTAGAGCGCAGGCTTCCCGTGCGGAAGGCTAGGAGTTTTTATTTCTGGTCGAGTCAAACCAATGACTTACAAAATTTACGCTCGCTGCTACCAAGCCTGACACTTGGCATCACTAGGTCGAGGAAAGGACTGGTTAGTTTCAGTATCAGGATAATGTGATGCAGTCGGGACATCAGGTCAAGGTGCTGACAGTCTGGTCTTCCAGTGGGGCAGCACTATAAAGTCGCCATGAGTGCGCACTGTCACAGGTCAGTTCCAGTCCTGATATGACCTTAGGTGTTGCCAGGATTTAAAACTCCAACAAACTATGTACATATATATCGGTGCATCTGTGCCAGGTGATGAAGGTGTTTGTTTATAGAGGTCTTATGTCCTAACAACATATTGTGACAGTGCGCGCTTATGGTGACGTTATAGTGCTGCCTCACTGGGAGACTGGGCTACTGGCAACATACCCCGATATCGTACACGGTCACGTTATCTCGAGACTGAGCAAACCAGTCCTTGCTCCTATTAGTAATGCCCAGCATCAGGCTAGGTACTGACAAATATCAATTTTGTAAGTCATCGGTTTGAATCGACGACCTCCCGCACGGGAAGCGAATAATTACACTTATCGATCCAGCCATCCCGCCCACTCATGTTTTTCAAGTATTACATTTTTTTAAATGTTGTTTGTAAATAAAATTGAACAGTTTTTGTTGTTTTTGTTTTTAGGGGGGATAGTGCAACTGGTAGCACTTCTTTCTATTTCAGAAATGACACAACTGGACATTTAGTTGGCTGTACAATAGCTCAGTATCATGGTGTATTTGGAGTATTACGTCCTAGCAACATTTATGGTCATATTATGCCGGGACTTGACTATCAAGATAAAAAGGAAATCTCACATCAGAATTGCTCTATATCTCCTCAACTCCACCTCTGACAGCGTTTGTGAAGTGCGTGTATTGAATGAACTGCCGCGTTTTAGCTAACAGCTGATATGTAAATAGGAGTAGGCTAGTCTAGTAATAAGAGTAGAAAAATAAAAACATATATACCAAGAAAATCCAAAAAAACTAACATAGGCTACTAACCATACCAACCAATTATCTATCTGCTACTGAAATGCAGGCAATCAAATACCTTATCAGCAGCCACTGTGTGGTAAGATAACACCAACACTACAACTGGCCAGCATTGAAAACAAGCCTGGGTACCCGGGCTTATATGCTATGGACAGTATAAATACAGCCTCAATAAAAAAAAAAAAAAAAAAAAAGTAGCAGTCGACAATCTGGTGGCAACTCTTAATCTTAAGGCCCTGTCACACTACGACGTATGGCGCCGGCGTGTGAGTAACATGTTGAAATAAATTTCAAATCAAAATAGGTCGGCATACGCCAAACTTTTCGTGCTGCGAGGGATAAAAATGGGCATACACACAACATACAGATGACTTATGTAACGTATGCAGAACGTATCTCTGACCTATTGAGAGCATTCATGTGCCTCACAAAAAGTTAGCAAAACGTTCGCATACGCTGATGGTACGCTGACCAACGTTACGTACGTTACTCCATCGCTAGAAGCATGGCGTATACATTAAGTATGCTGGAGATACGACAGGCATACGTTCGAAGTACGTTTGGAGCACGTTATGCATCTGTTGGCAGTACGCGGACTGTACATTCACAACATGCTGAACGTATGGCTAACATGCAGCAACGTCTTCCAATGAATCTCTAATGTACTTCCAACATACGCCAACGTATCCCGAACGTACACGCAGCATATGTTCAACATACGAGGCACACGTCAATATACGTTGAAAATTTGAAACATGCACAACAAATGTTGAGGGGCTTAACGCACGCCGACATAAGAGGACCTATGACGCCGTATCCCGAGCGTACCCGACTTATGCCCAACGTATATGTAACGTATGACGCCATATGCCGACATGTTGCTCGAAAATCGGATACGTCGGCATACGCTAAGGCAATACGTCGTAGTGTGACAGCCCCTTTATAGTTATACGCATCCGCTACAGACCGGCTACCGGTGCGAGGCGGGCTGTGACCATCCACCAGCTGGCGCAGACCTAACAGGTTTAGTAATACTAGTAATACTAATAGTTCATTCAGCTTCACCACATATATATACTTGCTAACAGTTAACCGGCTTACTAGTAGTTCCCTGACATATATATATATATATATATATATATATATATATATATATATACATATACATATATTAACATATATACATATATTAACATATATATATGCATATATACATAGATATACACATACATACATACATATATACAATACATATATACAATACATATATACAATACATATATATAATACATATATACAATACATATACACAATACATATATACAATACATATATACAATACATATATACAATACATATATGCTACCAGGCGAGTGGAGAGTCCCACCCCATGGAACGGGGGGGGGGGGAGGAGCGGGGGGCATGCAGGACCCTCCCCCACCCACCCAGGGGGGGGGGGGGAAGGGGACCACTACAGAGCTTATTACACACGATAAAGGGTTTATCACTATCCATATATCAGGCATGATCGTGGTGTGGGAGAAAGAAATCAGAAATTGACGGTGAGGTGGGCCATAATACAATTAATAGTAATACAGTCCCATTAATGACAGCAGAATGCTCTCTAGGCACACCTGGTCATATGCATTGTGCAAAATGTATGCTTGGAGAGTACTATATGAAACGTACCCCCATCATTTTTATTTCTCCTCAAATTTACACCTATATAAAATATGTCCCCAGACTGAACAAAAATCAGAATTCCGCCAAAAATCAGAAATGTTTCATCCCTGATATATACATATATATATACATATATATATATATATATATATATATATATATACAGATATATATACATATATATATATACATATATATACATATATATATATACACATATATACACATATATACATATATATATACAGTAAAACCTCTCAACCGACCCCTCCATAGATCAACCAGGCCCCTATATCGATCGCTTTATTTGGGTCCCAAAAATACCATTGTACGGATATTCTAACTCTCTAAACCGACCACCTCCCTAAATGGACCACTTAAAGTTTGCCCCATGGTCGGTCGATTTAGAGAGGGTTAACTATATATACATATATATATATACACATACACATATATATATACATATATATACATATATATGTATACACATATATGTATACAAATATACATATATATCTACATATATATACATAAATATATACATATATACATACATGTATGTAAATATGTATATACAAATGTACATATACACAGATATATATGCATACATATACACATAAGACATCTACATATATAATAAACACATATATACACATATACATATATACACATATACACATACATATAATTATTATATATACATATGTGCATGTATTCTATTATATATATATATATATATATATATATATACATATATTTATATGTTATATATAATATATGCGTGTGTCTTAAAATATATATATGCTAGACTATATATAGTGGCGTAGAATACTTAAGTTCCTTTGTGCATTAAACAGGCGTAAAACAACACTATTTTGTTGTTAGGGTTCATGTAGCCTATGCAACAGGATCACGGGGACGTCTATTGAAATGTTGTTCCATTTCGCAAACCTTCCACACACACACATGCATACATACACCCACTCATACACTGCTTCAACGGTGGGGGGAAAAACCCGGTGGTGAGGCGGGAGAGGAGAGGGAAAAAACGTAGCCTCGGGTAGAAGTGGAAGGCGGCCAGTAATGACGTCATAGTGATGGGTGTGGCAGGGCGGGACAAGAGGGCGCCACTGTACACCTCACCGTATCACGCCCTACTCCACCCACCGTGCCTCTACCCCACCATCCGTGGCCGGCCTCACAATCCCTGCCTCGCCCATCAGTTCACGCCCCCCCCCCCCTCCCCACCTCCAACTCCCTCAACACCCCCACTCTCATAGTCAACTCATAGAAACAACTGCATGCACCGATCTGTTTTCCTATTCTCGTCCCACTCTTGCCCGTCCTGCTCAGCCTTAACCCTGCCCCGCCCACCGCCCCACTGTACCCCGCCCACCGCCCCACTGTACCCCGCCCACTGCCCCACTGTACCCCGCCCACCTCCCCACTGTACCCCGCCCACCACCCCACTGTACCCCACCCACCACCCCACTGTACCCCGCCCACCGCCCCACTGTACCCCGCCCACCACCCCACTGTACCCCACCCACCACCCCACTGTACCCCGCCCACCACCCCACTGTACCCTGCCCACCGCCCCACTGTACCCTGCCCACTGCCCCACTGTACCCCGCCCACCGCCCCATTGTACCCCGCCCCCGCCCCATCCGATCCCACCCATCTGTTCCGTTCCAAGCCGCCCCGCCGCCCCGCCCACCCCCCACCCCATTCACCCTTCCCCACCCCGCCCAACCCTCCCGTCCAACCTCTCGCCACCGTGCCCCCGACCAACCCTCCCCACACCCTCCCCATGTGCACCCTCCCCCACCCTCCCTCGCCCCATCCTGCAATGTTCCTGCACACCCGTTCACGCCCCAGTCCAACCCGCAACCCCAACCCATCCCGACCATCCCTACATACTGGTCCGCCCTGATATGACCTCAGCTGTTGCTAGGACGTAAACCTCCGAAGTCACCCCCCTACCTCGCCGCGCCGTCATTCACAGCGGAGCCATCCTACTCTGACATTCCAAAATGTTTTAATATATTGATCCAATATGCCCGGTTTACGATGGGTGTCGCCATGCATATATACAGTGAAATCCCATTATAACCCGTCCTGAATTAACACGGATTCAGATATAAGTTTTAACGTGACACTTCATTGGACCGAGAATTCTTTAATTCTAAGGTAATTAAAACAAAATGAATCCCGATTTAACGCGACCTTGCTGTTGTCCATCTATCCCTACATACTGGTCCATCCTCGTCATCTACCACCACCACAATCCCTGACACACAATGCCATCCCTTCCCCACATCTACCCATCTTCCCACTGCGTCCATACCACTCTCTGTCCCTCATTTCCAAACACCCATTCCCACTCCACGCTCCACACTCTCCACCTATATCTCTCCACATCGCCACCGCCCCCTCCTGATCCACCCTCTCACCGGGCGCGGTGGCCGAATCGGTAGAGCGCAGGCCTCGTGTGCGGGAGATTGGGAGTTTGGTTCCCGGTCGAGTCAAACCAATCACTTATAAAATTGATACTTGTCGCTTCCTAGCCTGGCGCTCGGCCTTAATAGGATAGGGCAACAACTGGTTAGCTCAGTGTCAGGATAATATGACTGAGTGGGATATCAGGTCATGCTGCTGGCAGCCTGGTCTCCCAGTGGGGGAGCACTATAAAGTCACCAAGAGTGTGTGCACTGTCACAAATCAGTACACACCCTGATATGACCTTAAATGTTGCCAGGACGGAAACCTCCAATAACCAACCAACCGATCCTCCCTCTCACTGCCACAGCAATTACCCCTGCACCCCCACACCTCCACACATACATCCCCACACCCCCACATATACACACATCCCCTGCACCGCCTCACAGTCATACCTGCTTGCTCCACTCAGCAGCCATCTTTGTGTGGTGGGGGGGGGGGGGTATGGGTAAGTGGGGCGGTAGGCGGGGCAAGGGGGCGGGGGCGAGCGGGGCAAGAGTGGGGGGAATGTTGAGTCACTTGTGGCGGGGCTATTAAACCACTCAGGCCCATAAAGTCAGCGCGGAACGCAAGCAACACGGCTTGTGTTTCTGCACAGCCATTGCTGGGTCCAAGTCAGGGAATATAAAAGACAGACCCCCAAACTGACGGTAATCTATATAGCAAATGGTAATTCCCCTGAAACAAAGAACCCTCACAGAGATAACATTGCGAATAACGCAGCTTCAATGAAGCGATAATTGTATGAGCGGAGGAATCCTTTGTGTTTAAACAAACACTGCCACAGTAGTAGTAATAGTAAGACTAAGAGTAGTGAGTTATTGGGTGGGTCGATAACAATAAATACAAGCCATTTACAGGGTCCCGGCAGCCAGCACAGTGACAGTGTGCGCTGGATGTCGAAGAATAGTTATTTAACATACTCTTTATTCAGAGCCCAATATTGCGCTAATGTTGGATGGTTGTTGGAGTTTTACGTCCTGGCAACATCTGAGGTCATATCAGGACGGGTACCGACTTATGACAGTGTGCACAGTGCCAGTGTGTGCGCTGGGTGTAGAAGAATAGTTATTTAACAATAACATACTCTTTATTCAGACTCAGAGCCAATGTTGCGCTGATGTTGGTTGGTTGTTGGAGTTTTACGTCCTGGCAACATCTGAAGTCATATCAGGACAGGTACCGACTTGTGACAGTGTGCATTCATGCCAACTTTATAGTGCTGCCTCACTGGGGAATCAAGACACTGGCACCATGACCTGATATCCCACTCTGTCACATTATCCTGACACTGAGCAAACCAGTCTTTACTCTATCCTATTAATGCAAAGCACCAGGCTAGGAAGCGACAATGATCAATTTAAAAGTCATTGGTTTGACTCGACCGGGAACTGAACTCCGGACCTTCCGCATGCGAGCCCCGCTCTGTACCGATTAGACGACCGCGCCCGGTCTGCGCTGTTGTGAGCGTTTTATTGCCGGATATTCGTGAACACATAGAGTGGGCAATGCCATCGCTACTTCTCCCAGCATTAAAAGCATCAGGATAAATCACCAACACACACAGACACGCACAGCCGAACATCCCCTATCGCGCGCACACACACACACACACACACACACACACACGATCACCCCCCACCACGCCACGCCATCATTCACAGGATACATAACGGAACCACCCTACTCTGACATTCCTAAATGTTTTAATATATTGATCCAATATGCCCGCATTAAGACGGATGTCGCAGTGCATGTATCCAGTGAAATCCCGTTAAAATGCGCGCCCTGAATTAACGCGAATTCAGATATAACACAATGCTTCATTGGACACAGAATTCTTTAACTATAAAAAGTATAAGGTAATTCAATAAACTGAATCTCGATTTAACGCGATCCTGCTGTTTTCGCGATGGCGTTGTACAGACCCCAATGATATCGTTATAACGGGGTTTCACTGTACAGTAAAACCTCTCTAAATCGACCGACCTTGGGATCGACGTTGTCCATTTAGGGAGGTGGTCGGTTTAGGGAGTTAGAATATGGTTACAGTGGTATTGTTGGGACCCAAATAAAGCGATCGATATGGGGGGAGTGGTCGATTTGTGGAGGTGGTCAGTTAGAGAGGCTTCACTGTATATGCCACGGCCAGAAATTCAAAATTCGGACACTATAGGCTTCGGGAGTAACAGGTTCTATTGGATTGATTTAATATGCTCTTCTATGTAGCAAATACATGCTTAATGGCTGGTTATTGGAGTTTTAAGTCTTTGCAACATCTAAGGTCATATCAGGAGGAGATAAATGCTTAATATTAATAATAAGTAGAGGGTCAGTAGATGGTTTATCTAAATTGGATATGTAGGGTAAAATCTATGCTCTTCTATGTAGCAAATTATTCTTAATGGCTGGTTGTTGGAGTTTTAAGTCTTTGCAACATCTAAGGTCATATCAGGACGAGATAAATGCTTAATATTAATAATAAGTAGAGGGTCAGTAGAGGGCCAATATTTATATAGGGTAAAATCTAGATGCATGCTTTGATTTGGAAATCGGGCTATGCAACTAATTAGGTACCAGGTACTGGTTACAAGCTGTAACTGTGGGGAAGTGGGGTTTGGAGGGTTAACTATGTAGGTATTCTGGTTACATATGAGGCCGGGGAGGAGGAATGTGTGTAGATATTCTGGTTACATAGGATATGGTGGGGGGAGTGGGATTGCAGTGTTAATTGTGTTAGGTATTCTCGTTACGTAGGAGGCTGTGGGCGAGTTGGATTTGAGTTACCTGATGTGTTAATCTTTTTGATGTGTTAATCTTTTTTTCTTTAATTCTTTGGGGGAGGGGGGGGGGGGCTTGGGGGCGGTACATTAGTTGATTAAGCAGGGGAAATTTCAATTGCAGACAATCGGTCTTCCTCAATCCACTGCTCCTTGTCCTATCCTAGTAATGCCAAGCGCTAGGATAGGTAGCGAGGAGTATACATTTTTAAGCCGTCAGTTTGAACCCAGGGTTTTGAATCCCACGATCTACCAAAATCAGGGAGGCGGGCGCTCAACTCATTTGGCTATCCCGTCTGGTTGGTTGGTTGGTTGTTGGAGTTTTACGTACTAGCAACATCTAAGGTCATATCAGGACAGGGATCGACTTGTGACAGTGCGCACTCATGCCGATTTTATAGTGATGTCCCATTGGGAGACCAGGGGACTGGAGAGGGGTGGGCTGTGTGTGTTTGGGGTAGGTAGGTCGCGGAAGCAGCCTCGATTTCAACACAAAGGAGTTCTAATGATATTGAAGACAGTGTGTTCTAATGATATTGAAGACAGAGAAGAACAAAGTGAGTTGAGTAGCATATACTCTCTGGGAATGTTATTTAGCTTCACTGATAAAAAAAAACACCCCAAAAACCCAAACATCTGACAGAGTTAACCATAACTGTGAATGAATCTACCATTGTCACACTGACAGGTAGTTTGATATACACATGGTATATATAGCTGAAATATGGACATAATAATAAGTGGATCAGAGCATTACTCATACACATATAATCATATATATATATATATCTGCATAATATATATCAATTAGACATAACACATATACATCATATATATCAATTACTTGAATTAGATATATCATCCATATGCATCATAATATATATATATACATGTATATATATATCAATTAGATATAGAACACATACTGATAATATACATGCATTATAATATATATATCAATTAGATATATCATATATATGCACCATACATATAAATTAAATATATCATATGCATGCATCATATATATATATATCATATAGCAATCAGAAATAGAACACACATTACTCATATTCATGACATGACATCAGCTTTAAAACCGTTACAGTCAATCAACGCATTGCTTACTAGACGTTTAATGGCTAGTACATACTTTTTCACCCCACGGCTAGGGCAGTCTTACTATGATTTCACCGATACTTTCACCAAAAGGCTGAATATATCACAGATGTATGTGGCATCCATGCAACAGGCACACTCTGCTATTTTATATACCTTAGTCACACAAAAAGACCCACTCACAGAGAATGTTTTTACACAATACCACCAATAGAATAACCTACCCCAAAATAATTTGTGTGATTATTCGTTGATGTTTTATTAGCATGAGAGCCACCTGATACCAACACCTTTAATGAGGTAGCTAATTAGGTTTCCTGAACTTCACCTATATACTCCACCCTCACCGCACACCGGTAGCACATATCCTAGTTACGCGGGTCACGTGGTGCATACATGGCGGGGAAATGGCGGGAATGCAAGTTGGTGACTGTCATTCAGATAATAAATAACCCTAGTAGCACTGTCTAGCAGTACTAATGCTACAAAAATCAAATCATGAACATTTAGGCCCAACAACAAATAAAGTGTTTACGGCCGCGACTGGCCCTTCAAAAAGTTGAGAACTAATTTTTATCTGATGAAAAAAAAGGGAGCAGTAATTTACTATTATCGCTTGATTATCATGCTATTAACTATAAATGACACATTATTTCAACCGAGCGATGTGGCCGAATCGGTAGAGCGTGGGCTCGCGTGCGGGAGATCAGGAGTTCGGTTCACAGTCGAGTCAAACCAATGACTTATCAAATTGATACTTGTCACTTCCTACCCTGGTGCTTGGCATTAATATGATAGGGCAAGGACTGGTTAGGTCAGTATCAGGATAATGTGACTGAGTGGGATATTGGGTCATAGTGCAAATGTCCTGATTTCCCAGTGGGGCAGCACTGTAAAGTCACCATGAGTGTGCACTGTCACAAGTCGGTACCCATCCTGATATGACGTTAGATGTTGCCAGGATGTAAACCCCCAACAACCAACCAACCATATTATTTAATCTTTATAAATAAACCCTTTCACACCATCACTGATACCTGACGATAGAGTTCCTTGCGTCTATAAAAACTTTCTGGCAAATTACATGGGTTGTACGTTTTGTGTATGTCAGATTATATCGCGGTCTGGGGATTCATGGTAGCAAACAAACATTAAATCCCTACTACCTACAATACCTTTTTGAATGGTTTGCATACAACAGGAAACACAGCTTTCTTTTTTAAGCGTTAATTATGTTCAAAGTGAATATTACATAAATAACAACAACAATAAGAAAGTGTTAACTGAATAAATAGTTGTGTAATGCCAATATTTATCCAGTAGTCCCTGGCTCAGTCAAACCAAAGACCTACAGAGTTGATACATGTTGCCACATTGCCTGACATTGCTAGAAAAGCGCAAGGACTGGATGTAGCAGCGTCAGCAGAACTGGGTGGGGGTACCAGGTTATTGTGCGTGTGTGTGGGGGGGGGGGGGGGGTACTGTGTCCCAGTGGGGAAGCACTATAAAGTCGACATGAGTGTGCAATTACAAGTAGGTACCCATGTTGATATCACCTTAGACGTGGCTAAAACATAAAACCACACTCACTCACTCGCTCACACACTGACACACTGACACACTCGCTCACTCACTCTAGAGTTCAGCTCTGAATGATTGGCTGATAAATTTTCACCCCCCCCCCCCCTCCCATGCATCAGGCACTAAACACCCACAGACCAGGGCCCGTATGCATAGGGCGCTGGTAGCGCTCTAAACCTGTGGGTAGAGGCGATCTCCGGGGTAGCGGCGAAAAGTTGGTATGCATGAGGCAGTGTTATGGAAACCCTGCGAGTTAAAAGTCGGGTAAGCTACCCGCACACCGTAGCAGGTGGTGGTAGGGACCGACTCGGGCCAAATCTATTGAATGTGATCATATTTAACAAAATTACATACGCAATAAGTGAAATTTTATCAATTTAACCCTAAATTCGAATGGTTATTAAGGCTACCACCGCATTGGCGGCGATATTAATAGTGTCGAATTGACGAATGTAAAGTAAACAAATCGCCGCCGCCGCCGCTGCGACGTCGATATCCATACTGGCATAAAGCCAGTGGCAAGGTTTTATGCCCAAATCTATTCAATGCGACCATATTTAACAGAATTACATACGCAATAAGTGAAATTTGATCAATTTAACCCTAAATTCGAACCGTTATTAATGCTACTGCTGCACTGGCGGCGATATTAATAGTGTCGAATCGACGAATGTAAAGTAAACAAATCGCCGCCGCCGATAACTGCTAGGGTAGCTAACGCCTCTGTGCTTTGGCTCCGCGCATACCCCGTGACCCATTTCTCACCACCGGCGATAGCTACCCCAAACTCGGTCCTTACCACCGGAGCCAATAAATAATTCTTCATGCATACGGGCCCTGGTCTACTCTTACCCGTTGTTATATTTTGAACAACTAGTCCCCATCTTCGTTCAAGTCCTAGAATCAAAATCAATTATTACAAATTTGGTATTTCTCACAAATAATAAACGTCGGAATAGAGGTGTAATACATAATTAACATCGTCTTTCCAGCATTAAGATTACACGGCTTAAACCGAGCTATCGCGCATTGATATAAAACTAGATTTATCTGCTATGCGGCTACGTCTACAGTCAAATCTCTCTAACCGACCACCTCCACATATCGAACACTCCCCTATATCGATCGATTTATTTGGGTCCCAAACGATCGCCCATACAATACCATTGTAATGATAAAGCAAAAGCTCCACCTCCCTAATTGGACCATTTAAAGTCGATTTAGAGAGGTTTTACTCTAGTTTAAAGTTGCATAGTCCGACGTTTTGGAATTTCTTATTTTTATCTGAGATAAATGTATTAAATTGATTGTTAGAATCTACCTTACTTTAGTTTGAAGTAATTTTTAAGTTCAATGGCTAAGTTTTTAAATATTTGAAGTACTAACATGTAAAATTAGTTTTGGCAAGCACATCAAAATTCTTATACCATAGGCTTTAGCAGTAACATGTTCTACTAAATTGCCTCAGTAAATTCCCTTATATGTGGCAACAAATGCTTAATAAGTGCAGCAGTATCTAAGTTAGATATGCAGAATCAATTCTAGATAATTATTTTGGTTTTGAAAATTTGATGCTTCATCGGACTATGCCGCTTTAATATCAATCCACAATGTGTATCTTGTAAGTTGTAGACCTGACGGTGGAAAGGCCACGCTTGTATATATATATATGGGTTATTCTCCAAAACTGGGCATCACATATTTGGTTTCCATGTTACGATGCTGATAATTAAGTCTTTGTTTTATTGATAACAAGTAAACTAATTATTGTAGCCTCTGTCTATTAGGTATGTTAGCAGTTCTACATGTATTGAATTTAAACCACGAAAGATATCAAAATTATAATCGTATAATTTTGCACTAGAGTAAAAATATGAAAATTACGATACATGTAGCCAAACTTTTTTTCAACTTATTTTTCAACTTTTTTCTTGTAAGTCATAACCTTGTTTGCTTAGCAGTAATCAATCAAATCTTGTTTGACTATGTTGTATATGTTAAAATGAGGTTCTGGATGTGTCTTTGATTTTCATGTTACACAAGTGATATTAAAGTATTGCTCAATTTGTATAAGATCTAATTCAAAATGTGAAATTCATTTTTTTCAACTCAGACATATGCACAACATGCAAACCTTATATGACATTGGATTAGGCTATTATTTGGAAGGATATTTGCTATTATTTTAAGGTGTTCACTTTTAGTTTCATGTCACACTTTTGTGCCCAGTTTTAGAGAATGACCCATATATATATATATATATATATATATATATATATATATATATATATGCATATGCATATATATTTATTTATATATACATGTATATATACACATACTACAACTATCCACTTACGGTCGGCAGTGGACAGCACACCAACATCACGAATAATTAGTTAGCGTATGATTAACACGGTCAAGGCCCAGCATTATAGCCAGTCTCGGCAAGCACATCAATGATTAACCCGTGATATTTTAGTCTAGGCGTTACGCTTAATTGAAAACAAAATGTCATGACGGCAGCCCTGACATCCTCCATCTGAGGAGGGCGTTGGCTGCTTCACGTGCAAACAGCGCTGGGAACTTTAAAGTGCGCAGTTAAGTTGTAGAAGCCATCTTTGGAAGGGATTTCTCCCAGAAGTCCAGTAGGCTAGGGACCCAGGCAAAGGTGTGAGATGAGAATGTTTTTGTTTGCTGTTGTGTTGCATCCTAGCAACAGAGATGAGAATGACAGGTTCTAATTTTAGAATAGGTGTTCAGGAGGTTGAGCAGAGAGCAAATGTATTGATTGAAGATTTATACTGTATATCATGGATAAGTCTGAATAGACTTGTTTTCACCATTAGATAGTTTGTCGATAGAAAGCCCGAGCCTACACTTTTACCGACCCAAGGGATTTTTAACCTCCCACACCACATAGACATGGTATGAGAGCAACCGGCCTTTGATGACGCTGTAAGTTATACACAGCGGTGGAAATCCAAAGTGGCAGAGGTGCGGGTATGGGGAATCGAACCACCGACCCTCAGATTAGGAGTCCGACCTAGAAAAAAGTCAGACACTCTAACCACTCTGCCACAGAGAACACCATGCATGTTGGTAGTAATACTAATAATAGCAGGAGTCGGTGAATGTGATGATGGTGCATTATATGTGTTACCATCAGTCGTGATGATGAGGAGGAGGAGGAGGAGGAAGTGGAGTAGGATAAAAGAATAATAAAATGAGTAGAGGAAAATCAAAAGAAGGTGAAGAAGAAGAAGAAGAAGAAGAAGAAAGGAGAAGCAGAAAGAAGAAAGAAGAAGAAGGAAGAAGAAGAAGGAAGAAGAAAAGGACAGAAGCTGCATAGTCCGATGAAAACATCAAAATCTTCAAAACCAAAACCACTCTGTAGCTTTCATTCTACATTTTTAACTTAAAGACTGGTGCACGCATTGCACATTTGCCACCACATAGAAGGGAAATACTGGGGCAATTTAATAGAACCTGTTACTGCAAAAACCTATTGTGTCATAGACATGCTTGCAAAAAATTATTTTGCATGTTTGCACTTATAATATCTCAAGAGTTAGCCATTTAAAATAAAAGTTACTTCTAACTAAAGTAAGGTAGATTATAGCAATTAACTTAATATATTTATCTCCGAAAAACACAGAAACTGAAAACCATCGGAATTTTAATACTTCTTTTAAATTAAGCGTGCACAATATTTAGATTTTGTAGTTTATATTGTACAGAATTGATTTACATCACTTTAGCTCATACGAATGTGCTTTCGAGGGCCGATTCGTGATATTGGGATGGATATATACGTTATTGCTAAAGTTGCTATATTTCTCAATTGCTTCATCATGTCAAAATTTAGATATCGGAGCGATTATTTAATTTGAAAAAAGACAGGGACAACCCCCCCCCCCCTCCGTCCATTCCTGTTAATGTTTCTTATCCCAACTCTATAACCAGAGATTGAGGTGGAGTATTACACGAGTACGGCCAGAACTTGCCTACACTGAAAGGAGTACTGCTGTGAGATAATATTCTGACTCTCAGAAGATGGTATGTTTGAAATAACAAATCTGTGTTTATATCTCTTTGTGATTCTTTTAACCAAAAGTAAAACTCAATTCACATTAGAAAAGATTTGAAACATTTACGAAAGGAAACTTGGGTGGGGAGTTACAATATGACAGGGGGGGGTCACTTTATCATGCATAATAAAGTGACTGGAGAGTCACTTTATCATGCATAATAAAGTGACTGGAGAGTCCAGTTATTAGGGGAGTCAGAATATTATCTAAACACCGGTCAAACAATATGAGCACCATTAGGAATAGGAGAGAACAATCGACACCTCATACCGATACGGAAAGTGCCCGTCCAGGGTGAATGGTGTAATGAATTCCATCCTAGATACCGAGCTATCGCCGCCATTTAACTATTTCCTGAAGTATCTACATTGGCCCAGCGTGATGTGATAGATACCACTGGCGAACAAAGGACCGCGACCCGAACGCTGCCTGAGGTGTGAGGGGCGGGATATGGTTGGTTGTTGGAGTTTTACGTCCTGGCAACATCTAAGGTCATATCAGGACGGGTACCGATTTGTGACAGTGCGCACTCATGGCGAGTTTATAATTATAGTGCTGCCCCACTGGGAAATCAGGCTGCCGGCAGACACCATGACTCGATATCTCACTCAGTCAGATTATCCTGACACTGAGCTAACCAGTCCTTGCCCTATCCTATTAATGGCGAGTGCGAGGCTATGAAGTGACAAGTATAAATTTTATAAGTCATTGGTTTGACTCGACTGGGAACTGAACTCCCGATCTCCCGCACGCGAGGCCCGCGCTCTACCGATTCGGCCATCGCGCCCGATGTTTGAGGGGCGCGAGGAGACGGTGTTTATCTGGATCCCATCTCCAGTATTAAGTGGATTTCTGTTAGAGGCTGCCGTGCACAGGAGGGTAGGTTCCCGGCTATCTGTCATGGATGCAATCAGGCAAGGCCCGAGGGGGGTGCACGCAACACGCTGGGTGTGGGGTCGTCGGGGAGGGCGGGTGTGTGGGTGTGAGTAGTACTAGCAGAGGGGTGTTTGACAGGAACCGACAGTGGAAGGGATCACATGTCAACCCCCTCTGTATGAGTGTGTTGGTGTATGTGTGTGTATGTTGGTGAATGCGTATGTATGTGCATATGTGTGTGTGGTGGGGGAGGGGGGGGGGTATGTATGTGTGGTTGTGTGTATGCGTATATTACTGATGAAAAAAACCCACCATTCCTGGATTTTTTCATGGCGCTGACGGCACCTAATATTATTAGGTGTGTGGGTATGTTGTTGGGGTTTTACATCGTGGCATCATCTAAGGTCATATCAGGATGGGCACCCACTTGTGACAGTGCTCACCCTTGGTTGTTTGTTGGGACTTTAAGTCGTGGCGCTGACGGCACCTAATATTATTAGGTGTGTGGGTATGTTGTTGGGGTTTTACATCGTGGCAACATCTAAGGTCATATCAGGATGGGCACCCACTTGTGACAGTGCTCACCCTTGGTTGTTTGTTGGGACTTTAAGTCGTAGCGCTGACGGTACCTAATATTATTAGGTGTGTGGGTATGTTGTTGGGGTTTTACATCGTGGCATCATCTAAGGTCATATCAGGATGGGCACCCACTTGTGACAGTGCTCACCCTTGGTTGTTTGTTGGGACTTTAAGTTGTAGCAATATCCATGGTCATATCAGGATGGGTACTAGATAAAAGATTCACCCCGTACTTCCAGTACACGGGTGAAAACCAGCCTTATATCAAAACAGTTGAAAAATCGGGCTAATGAAAGGAGTCTTTATGAGAGCCTAATTTCACAATCTAAGAAGCAACATTTATTCTTTGTATGTGTCTTTATGTTTACCCGCTACTTTTGAGTTGGAAAATATAATAAAACATATATTTAATGCAATTTAAAAGTGAAATCGATGGCATTCTCTGGCCGCCATCTTGTCTTTTTGCATTCTCTCCCATTTCACCAACTCTGTTCTGATATAAGTTACACATTTGACACTGGTGCCAGGCATTCTACTTCTTGTTCCATACTAACGCTATTTTCGCCCGTATTTATATAAGGCTGGTCTTCACCCGTGTACTACAAGTACCTGGTGAATCTTTTATCTAGATGGGTACCGACTTGTGACACTGTGCAGTCATGGAAACTCTATAGTGCTGCCCAACAGGAGGGGGAGCAGGCCGCTGACACCATGACCCCAATTTTCCACTCAGTCACATAACCCGGATACTGAACTAACCAGTCGTTTCCACATCCTAATAAATACCGAGCACTAGGCTAGGTAACGACAAGTATCAATTTTGTATGTCATTAGTTTGACTCTGCCGGGATTTGAACTCCCGACCTTCCGCAGGCAAAGCCTGTGTTTGGGTGTGGGTGGATGTGGGTGTCTATGTGGGTGTGGGTGGGTGTGAGTGGGCCGAAGTATTGTGTGGGTGGTTGTGAGTGGGTATACGTATTGTGTGGGTGTGTGGGAGTGCGAACATGTGTGTGGCGAGGGGTGTGTGGGCGCGGGGGGCGTGGTTTCTTTGGTGTTCGTCGACCCAAAAGAGCAAGTTGCAGACGGTGACGTGCGACTCGGCTGGCACACCCTGGACAGGTAATTAATGTTAGGTGTTGAAAGGTGAATGTCCGGTATGTGCTTACACCTGCATGCCCCCAGGAGACCTCCTCCCCGGCACCAACCACCGGGCACAATCTACATTCTCACCGGACCGACCAGGCGCCTAAAGGTGGCGAGTCTATGGGGGCGGAGACGGCGAGGCACGCCGTAGGAACAGCTGACATGTGGCTAAAGGTGGAGAAGTAGTTACAGAAGTGGTATGTCGCCCCGTCATGGTGTAGTAAGGGTCAGCTGAACTGTGTTCTCATCGATTCATGTATGTATATTGCATACATATGCAATATATATATACATATACACATATATAACATATATAAAATATATGTATACACATGTATGCACACACCGATACATACACATAGATATATACATATATATTTTTTATATATTATATATATTGTCATGGGTGTGATGAAAATGGGAAATGGTGCGCCTAGAGCGGGACTCGAACCCACATCTCGTTGCACTCCGGGCCAGTGTGCTAACCATTACACCACATAGGTTCCCTGCTATCAACACACTACCCACGTATACCTGTCAATGTGGTTACTTGCCTGAGAGGTCAGTGCAGACTACCACAATATGTTTTCTTCTATATTATACACATTATGTGTATATTTGATAAACTATGCATATATTATATATATCATAGATATTATATAAGAGATATATTATATATATATATATTATATAACATACAACATACATATTATATATATTATCTCATATATATACTACTGTTAATAGTCGTCTACACAGTAGCCTATTCAACACAATTTGGTCAAGAATGATCGGCTAACATTTACTAAAAACAGATCCCATCGTGGAATGCAACCCTTGCCGCGTAGCATATCGGAGTTGATAATATGATATTTATTATTCTGATGTAGACAAGCTAATCTGGATTGCTAACAAGTTAACTGAGCCCAGTGTTTTTTCGAGTGATACTCTTGTTCATAGAAGTTACAACTTGCCTAGTCAGGTGAATGTAAATGTGAAATCTGACACTGAACCTTGAGAGAAATTGGGTATTTAGTTTGATTAAGTGACGTGGAAATATAGTGGTGATATGTTGTTGCACATGGAAAAAAGTGAGAGAGGGGTACATATTCAATTATTTAACATTATATATGAGTGCGCCTAAAACATGTAAAAGGATCAACATGTCTGTGAGTATAAGTTAATTCTTTTTATTGAAGATTTATACTGCTTATTATGGATAAGTCTGAAAAGACTTGTTTTCCTCATTAGAGATTTTGTCGATAGAAAGCCCGAGCCTACACTTTTACCGACCAAAGGGATTTTTAACCTCCCACACCACATAGACATGGTATGAGAGCAACTAGCCTTTGATGACACTGTAAGTTATACACAGCGATGGAACTCCAAATTGGCAGAGGTGGGGACACAGGGAATCAAACCACCAACCTTCAGATCAGGAGTCTGACCTAGAAAAAGGTCAGACACTCTAACCACTCCGCCACAGAGAACACCACAATCAACACTATTTGGTCAATCAACACAATTAATAAGATGATAGACAAAAGGGAAATTAGGGTACAGTATAATTTATGTAAAGCAGCAAATATGATTAGATTATCAATGTTAGTGTGCCGCTTGTGTAGTTACTATAGTAGTCTGCACCGACCTCTCAGGCAAGTAGCCACATAGACAGGTAAGCAAGTGTAGGCTTACTACATCAGGGAGCCTAGATATAGTAATAATATAATAGTCTGCACCGACCTCTCAGGCAAGGAGCCACATAGACAGGTAAGCAAGTGTAGGCTTATTACATCAGGGAGCCTAGATATAGTAATAATATAATAGTCTGCACCGACCTCTCAGGCAAGGAGCCACATAGACAGGTAAGCAAGTGTAGGCTTATTACATCAGGGAGCCTAGATACAGTAATACTATAATATAATAGTCTGCACCGACCTCTCAGGCAAGGAGCCACATAGACACGGGTGGACGTTCCAGGCGTGGATATGGTGGTGACATCAGGGAGCCTAGGTGGTAAAATGGTTAGCACACTAGCCCGGAATGCAAGAGGTGTGGGTTCGAATCCTGCTCTAGGCCAAATGTTTCCCATTTTCCTCACACACACACACACACAGACACCTGCCACGACTTTATTATTGCACGGGGTGTATGCTATGCAGGCAGATTGACATACCACATGTAAATTGAGCTGCTCATAATATGAGCTGCTCAGACCACAGCGTGCAGCATGCCCCAACCCTATCCACCCGAACAGAGCCAAATTACTAATCATTAAAGTTGCATAGTCCGATGGTTTTGAGTTTCGGCCATTTTTCTGCGATAAATATATATTGAATTGATTGTTATAATCTACCTTACATTAGTTTGCGGTAACTTTGATTTTAATTGGATAACTTTGTGGAGATATTTTAAGGGCAAAAATGCCAAATTAATTTCGGCAAGCATGCCCAAACTCACCCTAGGCTTATGTAGTAACAGGTTCCATTAAATTGACTCAATATTCGATTCTATTTGACAAACAAATGCTTAACTTTAAACCAACACAAACACCAAACTAAAGGTACATGGTTCATTCTAGGTGGTTACATTTTGTGTCCTATATTTGCTTTGTTTGTTTGTTTGTTTCATTTTAACATCCAGGCAACATCTAAGGTCATATGAGGACAGGAACCGACTTGTGACACTGACAGTGTGCACTCATTGTGACTTTATAGTGCTGCCCCACCAATCTCCAATGGATGGCTTGACTAAGCTGACAAACTAACTCATTGGATTGTGTACTACTATATTGAAGACCAGACGGGATGGCCGAATGAGTTGACCGTCCGTCTCCCGTGCTGGTAGATCGTGGGGTCGTGGGTTCGAACCCTGGTCGAGTCAAACCAATGACTTAAACATTGATACTTGTCGCTTCCTAGCCAGGCGCTCGGCATTATTAGGACAGGGCAAGGACTGGTGTGCTCAGTGTCAGGATAATGTGACTGAGTGGGATAACAGTTCATGGTGGCGGCGGCCTAGTTTTCCAGTGGGACAGCACTATAAAGTTGCCATGAGTGCGCACTGTCACAAGTCGGTACCCATCCTGATATGACCTTAGATGTTGCTAGGACGTAAAACAACAACAAATAATCTACTATATTGGAAAATTGTCTCCCTCACAATATGGTCATTCCAACCTTATTGCCAGTTTGGATTTGAAATATGGGGATACACCTTATTTGTGAGTGTCTATCAAAACAAACAAAATAAAAGGTATTTAGACGCTTGGATATAAATTTGTATTCAACGCATTTGGATATTAGGCTTTAGTTTCAAATCCACAAAGAATTCTCTTATAGTTGTATAGCCCAATAAAAGCATCAAATTTTCAAAAGCAAAACACTTATCTAGATTTGAACCTACATATCCTTAAATACCGGTGCACTTATTAAGTATATCGCTACATAGAACATAGTCAGGCAATTGATAGAACCTCATAGTGCTGAAACCTATGGGGTCAAAGTTTTGACAAGTATGTCAAAAGAAATTTGGTATGCTTACACTTGAAATATCTCCCAAGTTAGTCATTTAAAATAAAATATTTTCACATAACTTTTTAATTGGAAGGTTTAAAGAGTGTGCATGCTCACAAACCCAATTTTATTAATAATAAAACATAACCTTTTTTCAATAATCTATATCGTGTTATTCCATCTGATGAACGCATCTGCATAACAGGATTAGGTAACAACAATAACAACACAACTTGTCTTATTTCAAACCTTAAATTTATTATGAATAATGTCAGGTGGTAATTCATGTAGACATGGTATGTACAGGGGTGGTATCTCAGGTATATAAACGGTTTACAAAATACACGAGTATCATAAAACCCTGAATGTGAACAAACTTAATTAATGCCGCACACTACGGTAAACGTATTGTGTATAATATCAAATACTAAATAGATTGCGAATTGTTAACACAAGGGATATCTCTCATCAACAAGAATTGTAGCTACAGTAAAACCTTTCTAACCAACAACCCCCACATATCGACCACTCCCCTATACCAATCGCTTTATTTGGGTCCCAAACGATCGCCCATATAATACCATTGTAGCGATGAAAAAACAACATAAGCCGACCACCTCCATAAATGGACCATTTAAAGTCGGTCCCATGCTCGGTCGATTTAGAAAGGTTTTACTGTAATAGAACGTTTTGAACCAGCCAAATGAACATACCAACGGTGTCATTAACAGGTAATGTAATTTAGAGACTTCAGTGTATCCAGTTATGAGGATATTACCTTGGTATTATATAATAGATAACTCGTTTTACCGAAGGCTAAAGGGCGCATTCCTTACACGCGGTATGCGGTATGCGGCATGCGACATGCGGTATGCGAATGGCGTGATTCCTTACACGCGGTATGCAGTATGCGGTACGCGGCACATGACTGGCTATATTTAAAAAATAAAAATAAACAATTATTCTCCATACTGCTCTGTATATGACCAAATATTGCATTTATATCTATGTACCTTTTCGTACGTCACATGGGGGTTCCTACCTTTATTATAACCAAATTATAGATAAGTATTCATATTTCTGTGCATATGGTAGCATTTTTAGCTTTCCCCTAACCGTATGTCTCCCGGGTGCCCAGCTCACCATGTGTTTCCCCTCCTCACCCCTGTGTTAGACCGTTCCGTAATGCTCAGTCGCCTCTCCTAGTGTTAAACTAATGGACACATCAGACTCAGGTTTCTATTCACACCCTGCGTGCCGCATACCGCATGCCACACCGATCACTATATGGACCGATCGGAAAATGCATTCCCATTTGCATTCGCATACCGCATACCGCATGTAAGGAATGTAGCCCATAGGTTTCAAGGCGTTTCGATTTTTTGTCGCATTCGCATTCGCATACTGCATACCGCATGTAAGGAATGTACCCTTAAGTAAGCCTTAACTAATTGTCATGGTGTGTGAGTAAATGTGTGTATGTGTTCGTGTCAATCAATGTATGATAGTGATACAGCCACCTTGTTTTTAGAAAGTAGTAAGTTTCTTGTCTTTGTGGTAGAAACATAGTGAATACTTTGCAACAAACGTTTCTTCTCAAAACTTTTTTTTTCGTTTTTTAAACAAATAGTGTAAATAAAGTCCATCGTGTGCGCTTGCGCACTGAGACAGGCTTGAAACCCTTTCACCACAAAAGTGTAGTGATGTGTAGAAAGCTTTCCATGTTATGTACATCAAACTTGCAGAATGTCAGCAGCCGCTAAATGTCGTCTGCCGGTACAAAGATGGTAGCAGACGACATTTCAACACCTAAACCTTGTCACCAACTGTAAGTGGACGTTTGCTTAATGAAACACTGCTAGATCTTAATGAGTTTCTCTAACAATTCCAGGACTTTTTCAAGATATCATATAATTTCCTAATGACATCATATGCACTAAAAAATAAATTTCGTTGCGAATCCTCATACATATTTCTCAAGGTCAATCATTTTGACATGTTTTGTTTTGAATCAGGATAACATAACTCGAAAATAGTTAATAAATATATATGTATGTTGGATCCATCGAAGAATGAAACCGCGAAATATCATTAGTATTGCTGTTAGTTAAAATTGCGTAGTCCAATTATTTTGAGTTTCTGCCTTATATAAAGATTTTCTGCCTTATATAAAAAATATAGATATTTGGTTGGTCGTTACAATATACCTTTAGATTCATGTAACTTTTATTTTAAAATATTAATTTGGGAGATATTTGAAGAAAAGACATGCCACTGTCGGTAACTGTTGGCATGCACATCGAAAGGCTGAACATCCCAAGATGCAGTAGTAACAGGTTGTTTTTAATTTACTTAGTATTCCTTTCTATCCAGCAATAAACATGTAATCAATGCACCAGTATGTAAGTTAGATGTGTACCATCAAATCTAGGTCAGTGTTCTGGTTGATGATTTCATCGGATTGCGCAGCTTTAAATTCAAGCACTTTTCTAGAAGACAATGAATTTTGACTGTTTTTTCCATGACATTTCCAGGCCTTGACAGTTTAAAATTGTCAAATTCCAGCACTTTTTCCAGAAAATAATAAATTTTGACTGTTTTTAAGGACATTTCCAGGTCTGGACAGTTTAAAATTGTCAAATTCCGGCACTTTTTTCAGAAAATAATAAATTTGGACTGTTTTTCAGGACATTTCCAGGCCTGGACTGTTTAAAATCGGCAAATTCCAGGACTTTTCAGGATGTCCAGGAAGCGCAGGAACCATGTATTAATTAATAGCAGACGACATTGTATAAGAGCAGACGACAACAAACCATAGATGATCAATGGCCTAACAAGATGACGGACCCACTGGACGTACTGTACTGGTGGAGGTAGGATCCCTAAGGTACCAAACCATAACAACGCAATACCTTCACAGACTATCTACAATAGCACAACACACAACTAACTGATACAAGGTCAACTATTAAACAGGGATGACAGTGGTCTCCGGTAAAAAAAGCGGAAATGCAGATATTCTCCCATATGCTTAGAGCACTGTCAGGGAACCGTGTAGATAAAAGATTCACCCGGTACTTGTAGTACACGGGTGAAGACCAGCCTTATATAAATACGGGCGAAAATAGCGTTAGTATGGAACAACAAGTAGAATGCCTGGCACCAGTGTCAAATGGTTACTTATATCAGAACAGAGTTGGTGAATGAGAGAGAATGCAAAAAGACAAGATGGCGGCCAGAGAACGCCGTCGATTTCAATTTTAAATCTGATTAAACTAGATATTATATTATATTTTTCAACTCAAAGGTAGCTGGCTATCAATAAGAGATATGTAAAGAATAAATGTTGCTTCTTAGATTGTGAAATTAGGCTCTCAATTCATTGACCCGTTTTTTCGACAGCTTTTACATAGGGTTGGTTTGCACCCCTACTGCAGCAGTATGGGGTGAATCTTGTATCTAGGAACCGTGGGGAAATTCCCGGAAGTCAGGTTTCATACATATTGGTATACGCTGACAGTGCTGCAGCATTTGAACAACGTACTAGTATATACGCTGATAGTGCTGCGGTATTGCAGTACACTAAAAATCGCGGAAATCAACGAAATCCCGGAGATCTTTCATCACTGATTAAAGTAAATAAGATAACATAGAAGACAAAAGAATGCGACAAAAGGCCGCTGAATATATATATATACTAATCTGAAATGCAAACCGAGGAACAATGTAAAAGAAGAACGCCATCATCACAAATACGGCATTTTACAGCTTTATGAATAGCTGAATATCTCTTATAAATCTATATTTCAAAAGCTCACATGCATCAAGGGTGCGTATAATAATTACCAGTATAGCTTCAAAAGTTATTAATATTATGATAGCCTATAAATATCGCATTCAAAATTACACAGTTTAAAAGGTAATTAGCAAAATAGATTATTATAAATGGATGCAAAAATCCAGGAATAAAATAGATGGACTATATATAGTGGTTCTTATCTCCTTCATTGTAGAAGTTAGATAATTACAACTTGTGCACTCTTGATTAGTAATATGCTATAATAATTACAGTTGTGGGTTTCTCTCAAGCTACTGGGTAGAATTGATTGGGGAGGGGGCGGAGGTACTAACGTGGGGAGTATAGATATGCTGAATACTACGATTTGTACATGAGATCAGACAGTCCAACACTGTTAAGTAGCAGAGAAAGTCTAAGGCAATGAAGGTTTTCTTACTAGACTCTACTAGTACTACTCTTTACACTGTCGCTCAGAATGTCTCCAGTCACACATGCCAGTCATTCCCATGTACTAACTATAAAGCCAAATAATAATAAAAATTGGTGATCATCCCCGCCCAGGTAGCCTGAAAAAACGCCCGCCCCTGATTTGTGTTGTTGTTGTTTTAACTGTTAAAAATGTGCAGGGCTTGTGGCAATTCAACTTTCGCAAGCACATAATCTGTGCAAATTGTATTATGCGAGCATGAGTCTATCTACGATAGAAGCCGGTGACATAGGCTGCTCAAATAATAATGTGTGCTCACCTAATGATGTGTGCTAACTGCAGGGTACTTAACGGCTCTTACAGACGACATAATGCATGGTGGACGCCACATGTTGCTGACGTCATACACTGTCATGCGCATGTTTGTTTGTCCGTTGTTGTTTTACGTCCTAGCAACATTTAAGGTCATATCAGGATGGGTACCGACTTGTGACAGTGCGCACTCATGGTGACTTTATAGTGCTGCCCCACTGGAAGACCAGGCTGCCAGCACCATGACCTGATATCCCACTCAGTCACATTATCCTGACACTAAGCCAACCAGTCCTTGCCATATCCTAATAATGCCGAGCGCCAGGCTAGGAAGCAACAAGTATTCATTTTTAAGTCATTGGCTTGACTCGGCCGGGGTTCGAACCCACGACCCCACGATCTATCAACATCATGCGCATGTGTTTGTCCGGGGCTGAACAGAATCGGCAAGTCAGACAACGCTATAACGAGTACCTGACTTGTCCGATGCCTCCTCGCCTTTCAACAGTACAATACGGGCAGCATAAGCCGTGTCGTGCGTAAAGCCCTTCACCCATTACTTCCTAGAACCGCCACCAGGCGCACTTACCATTTTGTACGCCAACAAAATTTGGAAAGCACACTTAATTTTTTTTTTTTTAAGTACACAATTTTTTTCCCCAGTGGGTAGGCACCCGAATATGAAATTTGGGATATACAAGACCTGCCTACCCGTACGATATTTTGCGTATTTTGTACAAATTTTTAAGCCGGAGTACACCGATATGCAAAATTAAAATTGTGTACATTGGAAATAGATTTTTTGTTTGTTTGGAAAGCACACGATTTTTCTTTGGAAAGTACACCATTTTTTTCCACTGAAGTACCCAAATAGTAAATTTGGGGTAGGCAGGTTTGGATACACCAACATGTGTAGTCTGGACATTTTATGCATAAAACACATATACCTATATCGAGTATTTTATCCTCTTTCCAATGATGTCCGATCCTATTAGACACAACAATTTTGAGCGAAGCAGTATAAGACTGAGCAAAGGCATGTAGAGTCCACCTTGATGTGGCCCTGAGGGAAAGGGGGTTAGGTTAACCCATTAGTTCTAAACCACAGATTCTACTACTACTAGGCCCTACTCTACGCAAATATATACACATACAGTTTGTACAGCATCATAAGCGACGACCTCCTAACAGAAAATATCCCCGAGGTCTGTGTTCAAAACTAGCCAAAGATATAGATCTATTAACTACGATCCTGACAAAGATCTTATTTTATTTTTATTTTTTTAACTGAGCAACTTTGAGTAAGTCAGCAGTCGTCTGTGACCAGCCAGTGTTCTATGTCCGACTACCTGGACTCCCGTTTTCTATATATTTATTATGCATCAGTGAACGCACTGTCACGTGGTATCAGTGTAAGACAGTCACCGCCACACATACATATAGACACACAGACAATAAACACCACCTTTACTGTACTCAGGAGGAAATGTCTAAATATAGACCGATTCAAAGTGCTGGCTATATGCCAGCCTAATACTGCACACGCAGTCTAATAATACCAGTACTGGTACATGACCACTGGAGCGTGTCCCAGCATGCAGTGCGCATTTCAACAGTTACATGACGTCATGATGCCAAATGGAGCCATGGCTGTGGCAGTTTACAACAATGTTCGACCTTAACCAGACGTGACGTGGCAGTTGACAACAATGTTCAACCTTAACCAGACCGGACACGCCGACGGGAGAAGAGAAATCTGGCTATGGGGAGGAGGGGGATGGGGACGAGGATAATGAGGAGAATGAGAATGAGGAGGACAATGAGAAGGGGGAAGAGGAAAGGGAGGATGAGGAACAGGAAGGTACAAAGTAGGGGGGTGGGGAGAAGGACCGATGTATTGCACAAAATACAACAAGCTATTACTCGTATTAGTTGAATAAGATTCAATTTATTATTTATTTTCATTATTAGCATTTCAAAATACATATAAATTCTGGATTGGTTAATTAAATGTGTGTGTGGATTAACATTATATGTATATACATATATATATATATATATATATATATATATATATATATATATGTATATATATATAGAGAGAGAGAGGGAGAGAGAGACAGATGTATGTATATATATATAGAGAGAAAGAGCGAGAGATAGGGTGAGAGAGAGGGAGAGAGAGACATAGAGACAGAGAGACAGAGAGAGAGACAGAGAGAAATTTGTATATATATATAAAAGGCCAGCAATACTGAGACCCTACAACCAGCGCCTGACTAGGTCGGGCGCTGTCCAATTGGACAAAACAGCGCATTAAAGTCCGTGAGAGCGCCCCCTGCATGGCGGCACGCGCCATGTGGAGGAGCAGCCGCCAGCGTGGCGTAGTGCAACCGTGTCCCGCCAGGTGCGCGCTAGTCTCGCCACACGACGCCAGCCTACGATGGGGGGGGGGGGGGGGGGGGGGGGGGGTCCCGTGGTTGGTCACGCGAGTCCACGCTTTAGGAGTGGAACGGCGTACATAGACATCACTAAAGAAAGCACTGGACACCACAGTTATGTAATGTAATCCACATGCATAGTTTGTGAATGCATATATATATGCGCATACATATATATATATATACATACATAACGAGAAATAGATGACTGAGACGTGGTATCCTGTTTGTTGTTACCCAGCATGCACTAGTGGCTATTGGTTAGTTCTGACGACGGAGCTCAAGAGGCTGCCTTTGAAGGATGACGTCACCTACATCAGTTCTGACGTTGATCACGTCATCCACTGTGTCCGTGTGAAAGTAAAGGAAAAAGCGGGGTGGGGAGCATAGAGGACTTTCAGCAAAAAATTGTGCCTGGGGGTACACCGAAATAACTTCTCTGGAGCCCACAATTATTATCTCATCTTTATTTTTATTTTTAAATAACACATTTTGATATGGACTACCACGCATGCGCGCACACGTTGCCACCCCCCAATATTTAAAAACTACAACAAAAGTAGCACGACTGCCTGGTGGGTTTTTGTGATTTTTTTTAGGGGGTGGAGTGATATGAGTAGGAGTGCGGTTGCAAACTGATCTCTGATCCTCTAATGATTCACCACAAACATGTAGACATGAGCTTTGATAGCCACCTTCCAACTAGGACATTGTTTGACACAATTATCTGGAGATCTAAGGTTGTGCTTCAGGTGAGATCTGTGAAAATTATATGTGTTATATTAATTATTATATTAATTATATATATTCTATATTTGTAATAGATGCATACATGTCTCCATATTAATCGCCATTATTTGTCAGTTGGGGATCAGGACCAAATCGCAACAGAATCTACCCCCACCCAACCCCACCCCGATCCTCCCACTCATCCTCTAACACAGACACAGACAGATACACGCACGACGTATCTAAAAGCTGACCAATTCCGTGCTGGTTCCTATATCTATATATATAGAGAGAGAGTATAACCCCGTTAAACCAAGCT